>APFE031241686.1:12062-35414 GCA_000404065.3 Pinus taeda | reverse complement strand
CGAAACCCCTCAGCAACAAAGGTGTCCCCTTGAAGCCAAAACAGCTTTGATACCAAATGTAGGTTTTAACCCCATACAGAAATTACCTGCATATGAATTCTAAATCACATGAAAAATAAAAATGCGAGAGCATAACACATAAAACACACATACACAGATATTTCCCACTAGATCCCAAAACCGGGACTACCAGCTTGATTTTTCATTATGTTCCTTTCAATGTTACAATACATATTTATACATGCCGAAGCATCCAATACCATGGACCAAAAAAACCATCACATCCAATACCATGGACAGAAAAACCATCGCGTCCAAAAAACATGTGCAAAAATCATGCACAAAACCATAGGTGGGTCCGCCCAACCTAACATAGGGTCCAAAACCAAAATTTTCCGGGGCGCTGCCCCGAACGCCATAAAGTGGGGTTACGGGTACCCCTCAAACCCCCTGTTAACTATGTGGAAAGAATATTTCACAACCCAACATGATCACTATATATGAGGGAATTATATTGCATCTAGGTAGATCTGTATTCTGAGTGAGGAAGAGAAAGGAGATTGAGAGAGAAGAGGGAGTTACAGCGGATCTATTGTAGGTTGTATCTCTTCAGTTTGCTAGATAATATAATAAAAGAAGGACTGGTTGTTTCTCTATGGATGTAGCCCAAACTGGGTGAACCACATATATTTGTGTCTCTCTTGTTTTATGCATTTTCGATGCTTATATTTCTGCAATATTTTATGTGTTTTATTGCTCTCTAATATATAATTTTCTAACAACTGGTATCAGAGCTTAAGGTCTATTTGGTTGATAAACTCACAGGAGAGAAGGGTTCCTGGTTTGAGTGGGAGAAATGGCAGAAGATGGTAGTTTTAGGGTCGAAAAATTCAACAACCAAAACTACCAGCTGTGGAAGATGCAGATAGAAGATTATCTGTATCAAAGAGATCTATACCTACCATTGAGCAGAAAGACAAAGAAGTCGACGAGTATGATAGAAACATAATGGAATATTCTGGACAGAAAGGCACTTGGAACAATACGGCTGTGCCTAGCGGCATCTATAGCATTTAATATTTCAAAGGAAACGACAACAAAGGGTTTAATGTCGACATTGGAAAAACTATATGAAAAACCCTCTGCCTCAAATAAGGTATTTCTTATGAAGCATTTATTTAATATGAAGATGTCAGAAGGTGGATCTATTGCAGACCATTTAAATTATTTTAATATAGTTACAAGTTAGTTAACTTCTGTAGGGGTAAATTTTGATGATGAAAGTAGGGCTCTGTTATTTCTGTGCTCATTGGGAGAAAGTTGGAATGGTTTAGTTATGGCCATTAGTAACTCTGTCTCTATATCTAGTACTTTAAAGTTTGATGATGTTGTCGGTGAAATCCTTAGAGAGGAAATGTGACGGAAAAGCTCCGGTGAGACATCAGGCAATGCTTTGACTGCAAAGACTAGGGGAAGAAAAATGGAAAGAAGAAAGAGCCCAGGATATCGTAGTAAGTCAAGAAAAGGTAGATCCAAGTCCAGATCAGGGATAGTGTGCTGGAAATGTGGGAAGAAAGGACAACTGAAGAAATATTACAAGTCTCGGAAGGGAAAAGAAGGAGATGCACAACAAGAAACTAATCATAAAGCGAATGTAACAGGTGATGTGTTGCAAGATGGTTTGATTATTTCATTAGAAAATATTATTGATGCCTGGGTGGTAGATTCAGGGGCCTCATTCCTTGCCACACCTGATAAGAAAGATTTTCATGATTATGTTCAAGGAGATTTGGATGGGTTCTATTGGGTGATGATAAACCTTGTAAAATCATTGGAATGGGTACAGTTTTCATAAAATAATAGAATGGAAATCAATGGCTATTAAAGGAGGTAAGGCATGTTCCAGATCTGAAGAAAAATCTGAATTCAACAGGGCAGTTGGGAGGTGAAGGTTGCGTAAGTACTTTCACAGATAAAACCTAGAAGGTTACTAAAGGATCCTTGGTAATAGCGAAAGGAGGAAAGGTTGGTACATTGTATTTATGCAATGGTATTTCTAATTCTATTAATGCTTTAACCTCTATAGGAGAAGATACAACATTGTGGTATCATAGGCTTGGGCACATGAGTGAGAAGGGGATGCAAATTCTTCACTCAAGAAATTTGTTACCAGGTTTGAAGCATGTTGATTTAAAATTCTGTGAGAATTGTGTTGATGGAAAATAGAAGAGAGTCAGATTCCTTAGAGTTGGGAAAGGAAAGAAGAGCGAAAAATTAGAGCTTGTACATATAGATGTATGGGGACCTGCTCAGGTATCATCTCTTGGTGGCTTTCATTATTATGTTACTTTTATTGATGAGGTAGCCAGAAAAGCCTGGATTTATTATATTCGAAATAAATCTAATGTATTTGATACTTTCAAGAAATGGAAAGCTTTGGTTGAAAATGAGATGGGGAAAAGGTTGAAGTGTCTCAAATCAGATAATGGAGGTGACTATTGTAGCAAAGAGTTTGATAGGTATTGTTCAGAGAATGGAATTTGCAAAGAGAAGACAGTTCCACGAACACCACAAGAAAATGGTGTGTCAGAAAGGATGAACAGGACAATTATGGGGCATGCAAGGTGCATGAGATTGCATGCAGGATTGCCTTTACAATTTTGGGTAGATGTTGTAGACACTGTTGTTTATCTAATAAACAGAGGGCCTTCAAGTTCCTTGGATGGTGGTATTCTTGAGGAGGAATGGACAGGTAAAAAGGTAAACTACTCATTTTTAAAGACTTTTGGTTGTGAAGCCTTTGTCCACATTCATAAAGAAAATAGAACAAAGCTTGAGGAAAAATCAAAGAAATGTACCTTTATTGGATATGGTGTTAATGATTTTGGTTATCGCTTATATGATTATGAAAGCCACAAAATCATTAGGAGCAAAGATGTAATATTCAATGAAAAGGTCTTGTATAAGAATCAGTTGTAGGAAAAGAAACAGGAAAAAGAAAACAAAGAATACAAAGTGCTTAACGATATCACAGGAAAAGTGATGGTGCCTGAAAATCATAATGATCAACAGCTATAACAACAACCACAACAACAACAAACACCTCAAACACCTAAAAGTGGTGTTAGAAGATCTACTAGGATAAGTAGACCCCCTGAATGATACTCTCCTTCATTATATTATGTATTGTTGACTGATTCTGGTGAACCAAAATGTTATGAAGAAGCAGTGTAGGTAGAAACCAGGAAGAAGTGGGAGCAAGCCTTGAAAGAAGAGATGGATTCCTTAGCACATAACCAGACTTGGGACTTCGTCAGGTTGCCTGCAGGTTTACAAGTTGAAGGAAGAAGATGGAGGAAAACAAAGGTACAAAGCTAGACTTGTGGTGAAGGGGTTTGCACAAAAGAGAGGTATAGACTTTGATGAGATATTTTCTCCTATTGTGAAAATGAATTCAATCAGAACTATTCTAAGTCTAGTAGTAGTTGAAGATTTGCATCTTGATCAGTTAGATGTAAAGATAGTCTTTCTCCATGGGGATTTGAAGGAAGAGATATATATTCAGTAGCCACAAGGATATGAGGTAAAAGGGAAGGAGAAACTAGTGTGCAGGTTGAAGAAGAGCTTGTATGGCTTAAAATAGGCTCCAAGGCAGTGGTATCTAAAATTTGACAGGTTTATGTCTGAACAAGGTTATACTAGATATCACTCTAATCATTATGTTTATCTCAAAAGGCAAGATGATGGCAGCTATATTATGTTGTTATTTTATGTAGATGACATGGTTGTTGTAGGTTCTAACATGCAGGAGATAAATGTGTTCAAAAGAAAATTGGCAAACTCATTTTCAATGAAGGATTTAGGTGCTACAAAACAAATCCTTGGTATGAGAATAACTAGAGACAGGAAGAATCACAAATTAACATTATCTCAAAGTGAGTACATAGAAAAGGTGTTGAAAAGGATTAATATGCAGAATAAAAAACCAGTTAGTATACCTCTGGCTAGCCATTTCAAATTAAGTAAGAAGGCGTGTTCCAATACTCAGGAAGAAATGGCTCATATGTCTAAAGTTCCATATGAATCAGCAGCTGAAAGCTTAATGTATGCAATGGTCTGCACAAGGCCTAATATTGCACATGTAGTGGGAGTTGTAAGTAGGTACATGAACAATATAGGAAAAGAAAATTGGATGGCGGTGAAGTGGATTCTCAGGTATTTGAGAGGTACCACAAATCAAGAATTATTCTTTGGTGGTTCAAACATTTCTCTACAAGGATATGTTTATGTAGATATGGTAGGTGACATAGATAACAAGAGGATAACTATAGGATATGTGTTTATTGTAGGTGGAACAACTATTAGTTGGGTCTGAAAACTACAAAGTGTTGTTGCACTCTCAACAACAGAAGCAGAGTATGTTGCTACTACAGAGGCTAGTAAAGAAATGATTTGTTTACAAAGGTTTCTGGATGAATTGGGTAAGAAGCAGGAGTTGGGCAGGTTATACAGTGACATCCAGAGTGCCATACATCTTGCAAATAACTCTACATTTCATTCCAAGAATAAGCATATACAACTCAAGTACCATTTCATACAGCCAGTGTTGGAAGATGGACAATTGAAACTAGAAAAGATATACACTAGCCATAATCCTGCAGATATGTTAACTAAAGTTATAACCAGGGAGAAACTGAGAATTTGCTCAATTTCAATTGGTCTTCAAGTATGATGAAGAAGATTAGAAATAGCCAAGTCCAAATTGGATTCATTGTCTAACAAATGAAGCAGCGGGGGAGTTGCAATAATCAGTCTCCAAGTGGGAGTTTGTTGGGTGTGGAGCCTGATTATCTTCTGTATTCAATGGTCTCAGCCGGATGTATACCCCAGGAAGATTGTACACCCCTCCACATGGGCAGGCGTGGGGGGGACTTGTCCCCCCCGCGGGGTTTCGGGGGGGCTAATCCCCCCCAGCTGGGGGGTTCGTGGGCCAATAGTCCCCTGAAAGGGGCTTGGGGGCAGCACCTCCAAAGCTAAAAATAGATGTAAAATTGCCTTGTAAAAGTCTGGTAACTTCTAGTCAATCTGGGCCATTCATTAGGTGGATGATCTGATGGTAGAAGTTATGTTTAATTTAGGGTTTTTTTCCCTAGAAGGCAACCCCTCACTATATATGAGGGAATTGTATTGCGTCTAGGTAGATTTGTATTCTGAGTGAGGAAGAGAGAGGAGATTGAGAGAGAAGAGGGAGTTACAGTGGATCTGTTGTATGTTGTATCTCTTCAATTTGTTGGATAATATAATAAAATAAGGATTGGCTGTTTCTTCATGGATGTAGCCCAAACTGGGTGAACCATGTATATGTGTGTCTCTCTTGTTTTGTGTGTTTATATTTCTACAATATTTTATGTGTTCCATTGCTCTGTAATATATAATTTTCTAACAACTTGATGAAGAGGATATTTTTTTCTACAGTCATTATTGGCATAGGTTGATGATGTCAATTTTACGATTCACTCACTATTTGTTGACATTATGTCATCAATATTATTGTCATTATGTCACCAACGATGCATGTAGTGAAGTTATGGATGATGGCTATATGATTTCTTAAGCTACATTTGAAAATTTGTTGTTGTCGAACATTGATAAGAAAGATTCATATGTTATGCTCATTGATGATGTTGGTTGATGACATTGTTGATCAAGTCATATGTATTGTGATGATGAAGTGCTTGGGGATGCTTGGAGACATTTCACAAGTGGTCGTTGGTTGATGGTATTATCTTACATGTTGATGATGAGGATGTTCATGTTGTTGTCTAAGTTTCTTCTATCAGATGTTCATATTGTAAGTTCCTTTATGTTTCATGATGGTTGTTGATGACTATCATGATCTTGATACCTCATGGTTGAGGTCCATGGTTTTCATTATAATTGTCATATATATATCTAGTTGTAAAGGGTAATGTAAAGACACATTTTCTAAATCATTTTAAAATTCAGTTATGTATGGGCTATTGGGGTCAAGTCATTCATCTGTGTAATCACATTATGTTGAGACATTCATGTAGAGTTTGGTGAAATACATAACCCCACTGTGTTGGGTCATTTATGTAATCATGAGTCATTGGTGATAGGAAAGATCATATTTGGTTGAGTCATAAAATCTTGTGCTCTTGTTTTATATATTTAGAAGGTTCAGTATATGCTCAGGGGGAGCATGATTAGTATGTATTTCTCATATTCAATAGATCAGACCAACAATGATCCTCTCTACACAAGAGAAATATAAGTCATTATTCCACATTGGTCATTTCTTAACCCTTGATGTCAAAGGGGGAGAGAAGCTTGGTGTTTGGAGAGGAGTGGTTGGACAAGCATGGTAAGAAGTCTTCGTATTTGTAGGTGTGTTTGTAGGTGTTTACTGATGGTGACCAAACA
The DNA here is from genome assembly GCA_000404065.3 of Pinus taeda. NCBI lineage: Eukaryota > Viridiplantae > Streptophyta > Pinopsida > Pinales > Pinaceae > Pinus > Pinus taeda. The sequence continues at coordinate 28,970 of APFE031241686.1, read as the reverse complement.
CCAAAGTGTTTTCCATCAATTCCAAAGGGGGAGATTATTAGCATTATGGCTAGTGTGTTATTCTTGATGGAAACCTACATGATAAATATGTCAACATTGTGATAACAATATGGTTATGCATAATGATACACATCCTACAAGTGATATGGACAAAGGAATGTCAATTCAGAGACAAATGAATGGTAAAGGTAAAGAAAGTATATAAATCTCTTATGATGAAGAGTCACGTACATACAGAGGTATTGTGAAGAAAAATTATGTACATAATATGCACCTTGGTAATTTTGATACTAGGGTTCTTTACCATGCTATTGGCCCATAGTAATGAATGTGAAAATGCTTATTTGATTCTGTCAAAGAATACCAATGACATTACTAAGGGATTGGCCTAAGGTATTGAATAATGCTAAAGTTATACAAGGAGATGGAGATCAAGGTGTTAAGTGTGCAAGTGATGGATTGTTTATGAATGTTTTGTTCTTAAAAAGGTGTGCACATGGGAGAATGGAGATGGAACATAGTTGATAGATCTGAAATGAATACATATTTGTTGATCCTTTTACATTTTGATAGATCTAGGATGATGGTATAATGACGTGTGATTGTAGCAATGTGTATGTTGAGATTTGGGTTTGGTAGATGTTGTGTTGTGTAGTGAAAGTATAATTCAGTGATTTCAGATATATACACTACTTTTCCTCTGAATGGTTGCATACATATGTTGATTTATCTCTATAGGTTCACATATAAATTATACGAATTTATATTGTATGTCGAGATGTGTATGCAGGTGTTGTGAATGGTAAGAGCATACATACACTGATGTGTTTTGTGGAATTCGTGTACATATAATACAAATATGTAGTATGGCTTGTTGATGACATTTGATAAAATTATGTTTTGATTGTTGTTGTCTATCGATGATGTCTCTATTATGATGATCTGTATTTAATAGTATTGATTGGGTTAAATGTGGAATAGTATTTTGACTAGTAATAAAACTACAATATGGCGATTTATGTTTTGTTGAGTAATTTGTGATTGATTCAAGTGATATGTAACTAATGAGATGATCTATGTATGGTTCAATGATCCATGTTTCAGTGTTCAATATTCTGAGATCAATACGCAGGTGTGATACTGAGGAAGTGCATACATACACGGGTATGCTTCGTAAGAATAGTGTATACATTATGATGTATGCTTGATCACGTTCTTTAGAGACAACAATTGGTTTATGTGATGATTAACAATGTATGGCTTGGTATGTTAATGAGTGGTTGTGTATTGGTATGATCTGGTTATGATTGGTTTGTTTTGTTTGCAATAGTTAGTTGAGATTCAGTGATTGGTTTTTTGATGTTATAGTGATTTGGTTGGCTCAATAATTGGATGATTTGATTTAGTATTTGGTTTCAGAATTATTACTTAGTTTGGTATTAATGATGGAAGTGGGTGTAGTCTGAAAATATGATGAAAGGTTGCCTACAAGTTTGTGTTATGAAACCAACTCACAAAACAGAAGAATATATAAATCAATTACTTCAAAATAAGCCTCTTCGAGGAGGAAACCTCCTTTACATTACACAAATGAAAAATTCTTGGATGATACAAATGATAAGACCTCCTTTCCATATATAGGAGTCTAAGGGGTCACAATATAATCAAAGTCAACATAACAATAATAATGTAAGGGCACAAAAATACCAATAGTGGGCTTTTATCGGGTACAATAATAATAATATGGGGACTACATGGGTACAACAATACAATAATGGGGTTGCACTAATAACAATAATAGGATACACTAGTAGTATAAGGACCTAACTTGCCCCTCTCATTCAAAAAGTGTTGTCCTCAATGCTCTGACACGAAATGTTATGAAACGAGCTCACAAAATAGAAGAAGAGTTAGGTCAACGACCTCAAAATAAGCTTCTTTGAGGGGGAAACCTCCTTTACATTACACAGATGAATAATTCTTGGATGATATAAATGACAAGACCTCCTTTATATATATAGGAGTCTAAGAGGTCACAATATAATCAGAGTCGACATATCAATAGTAATGTAAGGACACAACAATACCAATACGAGGCTTCTATGGGGCACAATAATAACAATATGGGGACTACATGGACTTCTATGGGGCACTAATAACAATAAGGGGCTACACTAGAAGTATAGGGACTTAATAGTTTGATGCTTTGCATCAAGTGGATTTAATAAGAAATATTATGAGATGTGGTCCATAAGAGGTGTTGAGGGTTGGACCCTTCAGTAAGGGAGTTGAAACTTCCTTTCAATGGTATATAGTGAATTTGTTCAGGGAGTAGGAGCTCCCTTCCAGTAGGAGTCAGCAAATGAGATTAGGGGTTTGGTGCTCCCTTCTAGTGGGTGTTGGATAATGAGAGAAGGTTGTAGCCTTATGCAGGTGGGTTCCTACGTGATGGTAAGAATATGTTCCATTACAAGATTTTAAGATGTTTTCCTTTATGATAAAAGAAGGATACATAGATGACAACATTAGCGGTTTTCTCCTAGATTAAGTTTCCACCTAGAATTATGTTGTTCATGTGTGTTGATATGTTTCTTGGGTGTTGATGATCTATATGTTATTTAATGCTCATGGTTTCTGCTTAATGATGAATAATGATGTAATGATGCACTAGTTAAGGATGAACATTTAATGAAATAAATGATAAATTAGTTATCTAGATATACGTGGTTTGCATTTACTACAATCGCGTACATATGCTAGTTTCCTGAATAAAAGTATCATACATAAATCAGAATAAGAAATTGAAAAGTTAAAGTGAGTGTAAAATACTGATTAACCAACCCCCACCCCGTGCACCATCTCAGTATTTTTCCCAACACTAAGGTTACATGGTTATTTAGAAAGACTATATGCATACTTCAAAATAATACATAGGAATTTAGAAAATGGTATATAGTTAGAAAAAACAATACATAGAGATCAAAAAATTAACAAGGGTAATAGTTGCAATGCAACATATTCCATGCCTCTTTCGCTAATTAATAAATTAAGGCGACGTTTCTTTTTATGGGACCCACTAACTTTTAATTCCAATTATAACATGATGGAACATTATTTTTAAGATAGTTTTACTAAGAACATCAAATGTAACTTAATTACAATTGTAAATGTCTAAAATTCAATAAAATTATCCAAAAATTCAACATAAACATTGTTGATCGAGATGTTAATCCAACCAACTAGACTACTAATTTGGTTGAACAACAATTGCAATTTATAGTATGTACTCATTGAGGTTACATGGTTATTTAGGAAGACTATATGCATACTCTAAAAACATACATAGGAAATTATAAGATGCTATATGGTTAGTAAAATACAATACACAGAGGTTAAAAAATAACAAAGGTAATCACTGCGATTCATCCTAGTCCATTCCTCTACTAATAATTAATCGATTAAGGCCATGTTTATTTTTGTGGGCCTGCAAGATGTCGGTGTCGAAAGGTGACGTGGATTATTCCCATTGGTTGCAAGACGCTCACCATGATGGCCAACTTAGGGAGATTGTTCACCATATTCCCATAGTTGAAGCCCACAAAGTCCACCATTTTGATTTTAATATCCTATTCTCTTTCTCACCACAATATTTCACGCAATCATTAACAAAATAAATACAAGAATCAAAACATTCCACGTTGAAAAGGATCCTACTATTGGTATTGAGAGACATGGAGGGAAACATCACGGAGAGAGATATTGGAAAGTGAAATTGACAGCTTCAAATTGTTCTATAATGCTTTCTTTCCTTCTTATGAATTGAATTCTCAAGAGAATTCTGATAAATAACACCAAGATTCAAGGATTCATAAACTCACTCTCACCTAGAGAAATATTGTCATTTCTATGAGTAAGTTGATACAATAAAATTCAGATTACTGAGAATATTGATGATATCATGACCAAATCAATGGTTTAAAAACCCTAGGTTAATTTCTTGGAGTTCCCTCCAACCAAGGAAATAGCACTATAGGCACTACTAGTGATACAAACATTATTTGTCGAGCATTCATCACTCTTATCACTTATACTCTTAGTATCTTTGAGCTCCTAAGTTAGCATCATACGTGACCCTAAGATTTCATGAAATATATATAAAAGAAATAATCTCATGTATTTTGTTATAGGACTGTTTGATCCCATTCTATGGAGTTACGATAGTCTTACCTATGCCATTTTGAAAATATATTTTCTTCAATGTGCCATGATCTAGGAAGATGTTGTAATACTAGTAATTTAATGTATGCTACAATGGATCACGGTAATTTGTCATCACTTTATTACAATTCTTAATAGTATAAAATTACCCACACCTCTACACATATAACCATGATGTGGGGACTTTCATTTTGGAAAGGTGGAGAGGCTTTTATTTTGATGGTTCTTACACTGCACCATATAACCAAGATGTGGGGACTTTCATTTTGGAGAGGTGGAGAGGCTTTTATTGTGATGGTTCTTACACCACACCTTTGCATAATAAAATCCTCTATACACATCTTTTCATAATGGTTATATGTATGGAAATGTAGGTATTTTAGAATAGTGGGAATTGTGGGAAAATGACAACAAATTACTAGAAAGCATATATACATATAAATTAGAGAGTCTACGAGCTCTAGAACCTAGTATATAGAGATATTGTAATGTCTTATAAACATTTTAATCTGTCAAAATAAAATAAAATAATTAATATTAAAATGGACTCCCTCTGGGGTTCGAAACGTTGACATAAGAAACATAATGCTGTGGATAATCTGGATCATGCTACTCCAAAAAACTACCACAGAAGCTTAAAGTCTAGAATGAGATATGTATTCTCGAAATCTCAAGGATAAAAATTGAAAGAAGAATTGCCGACCTGCAATTTATACTCTGGTCGAAAGATTATTCTCTCAAAATAATTGTCATTCATATTCTATCAAATTTGGTCCTGAGGATGGACCCCCTTTGGGGTTTGAAACGTCAACATAAGAAACATAATACTGTGGATAATCTGGATCATGCTACTCCAAAAAACTACCACAAAATCTTAAAGTCTAACATAATTTCCCTATACAGAGGGGATACATGGAATGAGATCTGGCTTCTCGAAGTCTCAAGGATAAAGATTGAAAGAAGAACTGTTGACCTGCAATTTATACTTTGGTCAGAAGATTCTTCTCTCAAAATAACTGTCATTCATATTCTATCAAATTTGGTCTTAAGGATGGAACCCCTTTAGTGTTCGAAACGTCGACATAAGAAACATAAGACTGTGGATAATCCGGATCATGCTACTCCAAAAAACTACCACAGAAGCTTAAAGTCTAACATAATTTCCCTGTACAGAGGGGATACATGGAATGAGATCTGTCTTCTCGAAATCTCAAGGATAAAAATTGAAAGAAGAATTGACGACTTGCAATTTGTACTCTAGTCGGAAGATTCTTCTCTCAAAATAATTTTCATTCATATTCTGTCAAATTTGGTCCTGAGGATGGGCCCCCTTTGGGGTTCGAAAGGTCAACATAAGAAACATAATACTATGGATAATCTAGATCATGCTACTCCAAAAAACTACCACAGAAGCTTAAAGTCTAAAATAAAAATAAAATAAAATAAAAACTTAATAATGATAAGTATAATTATAATTATAACTAATTATAATTACTAATAAAGCCAAAAGAGATATATTTCATCTCTTGACCTACTAAACATCGAGATGGACCAAATATTTTCAGATGCAAGCATTTTTTAGAGTCAAACTAAATATGATCCCTATCAAGCTTGGTAGCTCCAAAGTTAAATGGATCTAGGTGGTTTTATATTTTATCTTTCTTTTGATTTTTTAAAGGATCTATTTTCACATGATTAATTCATTAAGAAAATTATACAAAATCAATACAACAAGAGATACATCAAATTCAAACACGATAGACCAAGTTATCCCTCCACATTTCTAACAAAATAAGCTTTGATCAAGGTTAGAAACACATCCTCTAAGTTTTCCTCTAAACTCATACCTTACCTCAGAGATCAACCTCTTTCCATGGAGATTAGCCATGAGATTTGCCGCTTCTCTTCCTTTAAGATGTACGACGGGGTCTCGACCATTTTTCTCATACACATACCCTAGGGTTTCAGCCCCTTTCCACAAATCCATGCCTCAAGCTCTTCACACCTTTTCACAGAACCATACCTTAGGCTCTTAACCCATTTCCATAGAATGATGAGCCTCATAATTTTCGCATTTTCTCATAGATAAGTAGCCTCAGACTTGTGAGCTATTCTAAAAAAGGCATGTCTCGGAAATGTGATTTTTCATGCAATAGATGAGCGAGCCTTAGATAAAATATGAATCACATCTTTTGGAGAGTAAATAGGTTCTATTTATAGTTGTTTGTCCATGCGAAGGGCTGCATCTCTTAGGTAGGCCAATTTGTCATTTTGAGGGACAACTTCCTTGTGGAGGTAAAATTCAATTCAAAATTTTCATTTTCCTACTCTTTGATGAGATTTATAATATATTTCTTTTGGATACATAATAAATATTTTTCTTGCAAGCATCAAGAACATGCTTCATATAATTTTCTTGTGCAAATGCAATTCATTTTAAATATTAAAAATATTATGAAGAGTGACCATAGCCAAAAATTTCAATACTCCCTCTTAGCTAGGGAGGTATTCATAATGACTATCGAGATGTTCTTTATATATATGATCTCCCTAAGGAAAGGTTCAAGTGATCAATAACATCATCATCTAGGTCAATGCTCTTAATCTATATCAACATCATCATCTACCATCAACATCTTCTAGTGCCCATATTTGGGGTGGTACCAAATAGATGGAAATGTCATCGGCATATCAAGACTCACTCCTCTAGAGTGATCCATCCCCGTGGCCCCTCCCTAGGCCAAAATGTTGAGACCTCAACTAGCTAGCACTCACTCACCCATTTTCGTGGGAACTCTAAGCAAAGACCTCACTCATGCAGTTATTGTTAGTGATCGGATCTGTTATCACTCTAGGAAAATCTCTTAGGTTGTAGCTCAGAGATGTTTGGTAACATATAAATCTTCAATATCATTCTCTTAACTATAGGAATGGATTAGAGTTTGGATCAAGTTAGATGACTGTTTCAACTCTGTTTCCACTCAAGACATGCATGGACACCCTCAGCTTAACAAGGTTTTCGACCACTAATGCTCAATAATTTATAGATTGAATGAATAGATGGAGAATCCTAACTGTACCAACAGTTACATACATAAACACATATGAATGGCTAGCTACAAAAAGTAAATGAAGCTTGCAAATCTAATTTATCAATGCAGAGATAAGATGACAGTTATCTGGCATTAGACAAAAAAGAAAACATGAATAACCTATTCAAGTGCAAGCTTAGAACAAAGGAGAAGATGGCAATTGAACATGTAATAGAAAAAGAAGCTTGTATTACTGGAATGAAGATGAGACGCTGGAAGGAACAGAGTATCCAAAGTTCCAAAAGTTGAACCCTTGTTTCTTCTGACTTTCAGCCCTTTATAGGACTTTTACAATACTCTCGAACTCTCTGAGACTCAAGATATCTTAATATATTCCATTTGTCTTCTAACTACTTAATGCCATAACTAGACAAACATGACCTCAAAGGGCACTGTTTCTAACAAACACGGTAATCAAATTCTGGCAATTTTGCCACACTGTCAAGTGGCTCGCTCATGCCAGTGATGCTCCAAGATCATTTCTGTTGGTTCGGCTACATCGTGTTGTTGTTTTTTCCCCTTTTAGCCACGCATTCCGTTATTTCAGTTCAACTGTCCGACTATCAAAAACACTGACAGAGCCAACAAGTTTCCTACCCGGGTGACTGATGGGAAGTGGGGTACGGGGGCGCATGGGCTGTTGGATGGCGTGGATCAGCGGTCAAGATATTGGTCGGGCGGTGGAGGATGAACTATGGTGATCATGAATGAGGGTTGTTGGATCAGGAGGAATGGACGGAGGATATCAATCGTCAGAGACTTGAAGTCGTGGCAGGAGTGGAATAAGTCGGAGCCATCAGATCTTGGATGGGTAGACCGGATGGCTATCGGGTGGAGGAGGTGCTCAAAGGATAACACCTAGGAGTGGTTTATTTGAACAAAAATGGTTTATATCAAGTGGTCATCAGGCGATAAGCGGTAAAGGTCAGAGCCCTCCCGATTCCATTCATTAGGCGCCACGTAGCAATGGAGGAGAGAGAGGAAACTGCTTTTATCGGGCAGATATCCCTCTCGCTTGTTGCCCAAGCGATATGCACGATAGCTGTTAGATCCGGCAGAAATGATCTAATAGTGGTGATTGGTCGAGTATATGACGTCAGTCAGATGAAGCGCTGACCGTCAGATCAGGGGGAAGATCGACGACGGGGGACACGAAGGTATGAGATGACCTCGAGAAATGTGCAAAGGGTGGATATGGATGGAAAGATAAGGTTTTCGAGGGCTTTTGCGCATTTAGTGCATGGGGGAAAAAGGGGTTAATTCACGCAAGCCCAAGGCAAAAGTGGGTTTTGTTATGATGTGAGGGTTGGGTTAGGACATGAGTGAATGCGGATGGGAGTAAATGAGGGAGAAAAGTGAGGTGATGGACTGTGTGGGAACCTCTCTGTGATAGCAAAATAGACCATTTCGCTCCTTTAGTCTTCAAAATAGCAGCACTGCACCTCAGGCCTAACAAGATCTATATACTGAAAGTACCTCACTACACCCCTCCGGTGTGTGATTGGGAACAAGACCTCACGCAACCCTTCCCTTGTTGGTGATCACGTTGAGAGGCTGAAGGCCCTTACTACACCCTTTGGGTGTGTGATTTGGTGTAGGTCCTCACTCAACCCTTCCTTGTTTGGTGATCAGATGTAGATGTTGAAGGACCTCACTACACCCCTCCTAGTGTGTGATTAGGGCTACACACCTCATTACACCCTTTCGTGGTGTGTGATTAGGTCTCCTCTGAAAGTTAATTTTATATTTTATATTATATTTATTTTTCTAGTTTTTAGTTTTATTTAATTTGACCAAATCAAAATGTTTTATTGATAATTATCACTATTATTTTGTTTTTGTTTTTAGATTTATTCCATTTTGACTAGGTCAAAATGTTTAGAGTACATTCCAATATCTCTCTACATAGTACTAGCTAGACAACACCTCTCTACGCAGTTCTTCTTAACCTTTTATTATTTTTTAATTGAGTCCACATGTAAATGTTTACAAACATTTACACCAATACAAAATTTTCCACATTGCATTTTTCTTTTATATTTAATTAAAAAGGGTTATAAAATAAAATATTTTGATTTTGAAATGAGTTATCATTTTTCAACAAGTGGTATTGATAAGCCATGGTATTGTAACAAAGCCAATTTACAAGTTAATAATATACATGGTAAAATGAGGGTGAGTATACATAGTTAAGAATCTTGCTATATTGTAAATATTAAAATTTTATGTTCTTATTAATTAAATTTAAATATAGTCACAGAATCATTATTTTAATTTATATGGTAAAATAGATCACTATTTTTATTTATATGGTATGTTCATTTATAACTACTATTAATATGTTATATTTTAATGTGATATGTATGTTATGATTTTCTTTCATCTAAAAAATTGTTCATAATTTTATTAATAAAAAACAATACAAAAAAAAATTTGAATTTAAAAAATATTTAAAACGAGCATTCAAATGTTTTATTTATAAGCCGACATTGAATTTTTCTTATTATTATTAAAAAAAACTAAATGAAACATATTAATTTAATATCAAGGATTGGATCACATATCTTCTTGTAATAATTGGTTTTTTATCCTTTCATTAAGTTTTAGGCCTTTTAATATTTCATTATGATGAGTAATGAATAAAAAAAAAAACATCTATATGAACTTAATATATGAGGATACAATTTTCTCTTTTTTACCTTTTATCTCTCTTTAAAGTTGATATAAATTATGTTACTTAGAGTGAAAGTGAAATATTTTTATTACATTTCATACATGCTAGGTTGGAATATCAACAATAAATGAATGAGATTATTGATATTTTACTATGATTTTAATTAAAATTAACCAAACACATGTATTTATTTATGTTTTTACTATAAAAAAACTTTTTTTCTTTGGAGAATATTTTATTTTTATTTTAAGAAAAACACTTGTAAATTCATTACTGAGCACAAAAAAAATTACAAATGTCTCTCTCGTGTGTATATATATATTAATATTATAAATTGAATGCAGGAGCATTCATCCCAAGGGAAATTATTGTAAATAGTAGACATAGGGGGTCATGCATTTTTAGAATTAGTTTCCTAAGTTCCAAGTCAGTTTAATATTTAGCCTTTTAAGTGTGATTTAATTAGATATTCTCAGAATAAATAAATGAGAACATAGGAACTAGGGAGAGATTTTAGGCATAAAAGGAATGGATGTGGATCATTAAGTGATAATGAGGCTTTTCTATTTTAAAACAGGGAAAAGATGGAATAAAACCTCAAGAGGCTTTTTGTCATATGTATGCATTGCATGTAGAGTTTTAGAGCTTTTATTTGAGTGATTTTAGGATTTTTGTTGAAAAGTTGAAGGGATTGAAATTAGATTAGATCATTCTAAATTTTATAAATTATCAAGCCTAAAGAGCATAAAAAATCAGAGGGTGAGTGAGTGTGGGTAGAGAGTGAGAGGTTTTCTGCTTGGATGCCTTTGGCAGTTTATAAGGGCCAATGAAATTGTAAATCAGGCCACAGAAAATGCTACTGGTCTTATGATTTTATAAGCACCAAGATAAATTTCTAAATTCAGATTCAAAACTTTCCAGTAGCGAAGATGTTAAGTTACATTCAGATCATAACGCGTTGATAACAGTTGACGAAACACTTAATACTAATCTAAAGCGTCGGGCTTAATGGGGTTCTGTGACTAATCTCAAAAGTGTCTATGTGTGGGTGGTTTTACTAGCTGCATAATCGACGGCAAAGAATCAATCAAAGGTTGAAATTACTACAAAATTGTGTTCCAAATGAATCAAGGGTGATATCAGTACGATGCTTGAACAAGCAATTCAATGCATCAAGTTCTTGTAGCTCCAAATGAAGGTGCATAAAGTCGAATGGAGATTCTGGTTGTTTATTTAAATGCCTTCACATATAAGAGAATAACAATGATGGACGCAGAGTCATGTTGCTGGATATTTAATTGAATAATTAAACTTAAACTTGAATGTTCGGCTCTTGAAGCGGTGCTGTGGTTTAACCAATCGAATGGGTTGAGTCTTAATCCAGAGAAGTGCTTTTCTAATCCTGCATATTCCCCTTCATTGGCTTCTTTGGCGCATTTGGGTTTTTCTGTATCCTCTCAAAAATATTTTGCAACCCACAGGGTTGGCAGATAAGTTTCTTCAGATGTTAGGTCCGAGCTTTTTGGGACCGATTGATATTCTTCGTATATGGACATTTTGTGTGTTTTATGTCATGGCAGAGTTATGGGAAAGTGTGGTTGTTTCGATGGTGTTTTGGGGTTTTGCCAATTAGATTATAACTGTTGATGAAGCTAAACAATTTTATCTTCTTTTTGGATTTGGGCAGATGCTGAGATGCATGTTTATAAGCATAGTGTATAAAGATTTTGGGTTTTGCAGGGTAGAGCCTTGCATCAGGTGGTATCAGAGCGGGAATGTTTTGTTGAAGAAGTTTGCTTTTGAATCAGTACAGTTGAGAACTGAAGTGTGTTTCTTTGAATGTGTGATGAACGATTGAAAGGAATATTAGATTTTAAATCTGATATGCAGCATACACAATTGCAAGTGAACAGGATTGTAGAAGTGGAAAGAAGACAAGATCATGCAGGATCTTAAAGGTGAGATGATTTTTTGATCTGAAATTTATGATTTAAGTTTATGGGAGAGAAGATGATGGCAATGAACCTGGAATTCAGCTGAAGGTTGGATAGGGAGGACAATTGCAGTGTCCTGAAGAGAAAAGCGAGTTGAAGAGATAGCCTAGAGAGAGCAGAGGAGTGCTCAAGAGGTTCCAGAGGAAGTGAACCAGTACTTACCAAAAGACTGAGTGAGGAAAGCTTGGTGAGGTAAGTGGCAGCAAGAGAGATCACTGTTGCAGAGGCTAGTACAACTCATGGTGAGTGAGAAACTCATGGAGAAGATGATCATGGAGGATCAGAGAAGAGGTTCAGAGAAATGCCACAGAGATGAGATGACTGCAGAAGTTCGAGAAAGAGAGATCGCAGTAATAAAGGTACAGTTGCAGGTACTAGAAGGATAGATGCAAGAGCAGGAAAATCTGAATAGAAAATGGATCTTTCCACTGAAGGGAAAGAGAGTGATTTGGCGACAATTGCAGAGGAGGTTGAGGCAAATTGTGATTGCCTTGTTGAAAAAGGGACTTAGAGTTCTTGTGCCAGAGATGAAATTTGAAGATTCCACGTGCAGATCTGATCAAAGGGAAGTGTTGAAAGAAGCAGTCAAGGCTAAAAAGTCTTACAGTTTTAAAACTATTGAGTTGTATGTGTTTGCAGGTGCAGAGGAGGTTTCCATTAGTGAAACAGAGGAGAATATCATTGATGATTTCTTGAGTTATTGGGTAAATCCAGATCAACTGGACAATGTATAACCGTGTATTTTGTAGCTGATAATTATGATGTGATTACAGGTTTTACTAAGGAGGATGTGAAATCTTGTGAAACTGATACATCACAAGAGGAATTTCTTATGGATACAGAAGAAGTGGATCAGTCTGTAGCACGGATAAGTGAAGCAACAATTGAGTCTGTTAAACTTGGTGATTTTCAAACTGAAAGTTTGCGTGTGAATGTAGGGACTATAAGTGATGATGGTATGCTTCAACAATGCTACAGAGAAATTGCATTGTTGGAATACTGGTTGGAGAATCCAGAGTATGACAGGGAGATTGCAAAAGAAAGAGTTCAATACAGTGAACGAGAGCAGAATGACATCTTGGAGACAGATGGTAAGAAGGCGAGACTAGCTGATAGTCTCATGGTGAATACAAATCAGCATACTGATGTGCTGACAAAGGAGTTAAGAAGGAACTCAGAGCAGCATACTGAAGTGTTTCCAGGGAAAGCTAAGGAGAAAGCAAGTGAATATTTGCTGAGTCCTGAAGAAGACTTGGAGCTGCAAAGAGAAAACTTGGTGACTGATTGTGATTTTGATGCTGACAATTTGATTGTGTTTACAGGTGATGTAGCAGACAATCCATCATTTGAGATTGTATTGGAAGAAGAATAATTGTTACAGGTACAGGATGAGACAGTCATGTCTCATAAGCAGAAATTTGTTACCATAGGTGACAAGAAAGAGTTGGCTTGTCTGTATAGCCAAGAGAAGACTGGTGTATGAAATTTTGGAGATTCTACAGTGATAGAGGATGAAGCTACAATGTTTGAAGAACTTGATTTGATTCCCAAAATCAATCAAGAGGATGATGGACAATTTCTGAAGATTGTCGAAAGAGAAGATGGAGATTATGCTGGAATTAATTTGCAGCATGTTGATGAAATTGCAAATGATGAGCAAAGGAATTTTGTAGAGGGACAGGAAGTTTGGGAGGCTGCAACATCCATAGTGATAGCTAGAGCAACATGTGTGGCAACATTTATGATGACAACTGAGACAACATTGATAGCAGCAGAAGAGGCACTGAAGCCTTATGGGTTTTATTCTAACAATTGTTTTGTGAGTACAGGTTTTATTGAAGATGCTGGAGAAACTCTGTTAGATAGAGAAATTGAAATGATGAGGCGGATGATGATGAAAGAATCCCGAAAGAGACTAGCAGCAGCGAAACAAAGGAGAAGCAGCAAAAGGAAGACAATAGAAGATTGCGAGAGCACAGCCAGTAGAGTGATGAAACATAAAGTGTGGAAACCTAGAGAAAGGCAACGAGAAATAACACATGATAACTTGCAAAACAAAGTGTGGGATCTAGGAAAACCAAGACCAGAAGACACATGATCAAGAGATCATGAATATTTTCTACCTTGGGAGTCTGATGCAGGAGCATTCAGCCCAAGGGAAATTATTGTAAATAGTAGACATAGGGGGTCATGCATTTTTAGAATTAGTTTCCTAAGTTCCAAGTCAGTTTAATATTTAGCCTTTTAAGTGTGATTTAATTAGATATTCTCAAAATAAATAAATGAGAACATAGGAACTAGGGAGAGCTTTTAGGCATAAAGGGAATGGATGTGGATCATTAAGTGATAAGGAGGCTTTTCTATTTTAAAATAGGGAAAAGATGGAATAAAGCCTCAAGAGGCTTTTTGTCATGTGTATGCATTGCATGTAGAGTTTTAGAGCTTTTATTTGAGTGATTTTAGGATTTTTGTTGAGAAGTTGAAGGGATTGAACTTAGATTAGATCATTCTAAATTTTATAAATTATCAAGCCTAAAGAGCATAAAAAATTAGAGGGTGAGTGAGTGTGGGTAGAGAGTGAGAGGTTTTCTTCTTGGATTCCTTTGGCAGTTTATAAGGGCCAATGAAATTGTAAATCAGGCCACGGAAAATGCTATTGGTCTTACGATTTTACAAGCACCAAGATAAATTGCTAAATTCAGATTCAAAACTTTCCAGTAGCGAAGATGTTAAGTTACACTCAGATCATAACGCGTTGATAACAGTTGACGAAACACTTAATACTAATCTAAAGCATCGAGCTTAATGGGGTTCTGTGACTGATCTCCAAAGTGTCTATGCGTGGGTGGTTTTACTAGCTGCATAATCGACGGCAAAGAATCAATGAAAAGTTGAAATTACTACAAAATTATGTTCCAAATGAATCAAGGGTGATATCAGTACGATGCTTGAACAAGCAATTCAATACGTCAAGTTCTTGTAGCTCCAAATGAAGGTGCATAAAGTCCAATGGAGATTTTGGTTGTTTATTTAAATGCCTTCACGTATAAGAGAATAATGATGGATGCTGAGTCATGTTGCTGGATATTTAATTGAATAATTAAACTTAAACTTGAATGTTTGGCTCTTGAAGCGGTGCTGTGGTTTAACCAATCGAATGGGTTGAGTCTTAATCCAGAGAAGCACTTTTCTAATCCTGCATATTCCCCTTCATCAGCTTCTTCGGCGCATTTGGGTTTTTCTGTATCCTCTCAAAAATATTTTGCAACCCACAAGGTTGGCAGATAAGTTTCTTCAGATGTTAGGTCCGAGATTTTTGGGACCGATTACTATTCTTTGTATACGGACGTTTTGTGTGTTTTATGTCATGGCAGAGTTATGGGAAAGTGTGGTTGTTTCGATGCTGTTTTGGGGTTTTGCCAACTAGATTACAACTGTTGATGAAGCTAAACAATTTTATCTTCTTTTTGGATTTGGGTAGATGCTGAGATGCATGTTTATAAGCATAGTGTATAAAGATTCTGGGTTTTGTAGGGTAGAGCCTTGCATCATAAATAGACCATGCAAATAAAATTAAGATAAATCAATACTCATTTCACTTTCGTTTTAATTTTATTTTTCCAAATTATTATCTAAATTTGACTAATTTGCTGAACAGTGTAAGGTTTTTTGGGATAAAAATTACGAACCTCATTGCCCCGAGAGGAAAGTATGCAAGGGAAAATAAACCCAACAAATATCTGTAATTCATGAATATAAATGTTCTAACCATCAAAAGAAGGAGACGATTCCATGGATATGGAGAATCTTGGTGAAAATACTTGTGTCAGAACTTTCATGGCTTTAGTCATTTCGTCTCATTTACATTTGGTCATTTTCTCTGTGCTGGTTACCACCCTTACCCATGGTAATGTCAACCCGTTACCCCATGTTATTATAGCTTACACTTTTTAACTTAGTCATGTTTTAGTATTTATTTATATATATATAATTTCAATGTTACAATTTAATGCGTTTATAATTTATGTAACTTGGTCATGTTATATATATATAGAATTTCAATATTACAATTTAATGGGTTTATAATTTAATTAAAGTTTTAATGGTTAAATAACTAATATTAATTTAAAATAATATAAAAATAATCTGTAATATTAAATATTACTAAAATTGCTTTCTAGTTAAAATCTATTAAATAAAAAATACTAGTTATATTAAGAACACAAGTTACATTAAGAAGCCATAAATTCCAAAAAAATATTTTTGATAATTTTGGTGCATCCTTGTTACTGGGAATAGTGTCCACTCAGATGCTGCTATTCCCACTAAGATAGGTGGCTATCTTAGAAACAAACAATCAAAGTCTACTATTGTTTTCTTTTATGAAAATAGTCAAGAAGAGAACCAAGAAGACCAACCTGAGTCTTGCGCTTGATTTCCTCTCCTTCTTGATAGAGCTTCACCGCTTCTTCTTTGTCTGTCTAGCTTCAAAAAGAACCCGTGGAATCACAACAACATACTACTATCGAAGAAACAAAGATCTAAATTCATAAATAATACAGGATCAGATGTCTATTAACCATATAAATGCATATATAAACAAATACACAAGAATATGGAAAAAAACAAGAATAGCTTTATTAAGATGAAAAGTAGCAAGAGGATTACAACCATATGTTTTGACCCAGCATCATCCTCCAGCTAGGAATCCCTTATTCACTTCAAGCAAAGCTTAGATCACCCAACACTATGAATGTACACCAGAAAACCAACAACACTTCTCTATAAGATACAAAATTCCAGCCTTTGGATCTTTGTGAAGAGGGATCCATATATAGATGATTACAGAGAGGTGAGTCATCTTCTGGGATCTTGATTAGTGTCCTCTCTCTAATAGTTCCTGCTTCCACTTGGAGAATGATGATCTCTT
>APFE031241683.1:11829-27453 GCA_000404065.3 Pinus taeda | reverse complement strand
ATATACTTATTTTTAGAGGTTAAAATCTTTCCACTAATAAACCATTAGGTGAATTAAAAAAACCTATTTATAAAAACCAATTTCATTAAATTTAAAAGGTTACGAAAAAAATTAAACTTTGATTTCCACTATTTGTTTTAGGTTGATCAATTTTGTTCTATTAATTTTCTTCGAGCATCCTTAGCCTAATGGACCATTAGATGAATTAAGAAGTATTGTTTATAAAATACAATTTTATTAAATTTGAAACAATAAAATAACATATATGGTGTGGAATTGTGATTTTTTTTAGAAGTGTCAAATCCTTCTAGTTTATATAATTTTGTTCTAAATATACAAATTATAATCTTAAAACGTGTACATTTCATTAAAAAAATGATTGAATATTGAATAATTCCAACCTAAAATATTTACTTCTTTGTTCCAAAAGTGTGAATTTCAACTCTAAAGGTATGGTTTTGTATTAAAAAGAATTCAAAATTCTATTACAATTTTAAAGTTGTAAATTTCCATTCCATGAATGTCATTTTATTTCATGGATGTGGAATGAAGTTTACAATTGAAAGTAAAGTGAATTATATATTGCTTGGATGGATAGGTTTAACATTCCCAGATATATATAATATATATATAATATATATATATGGGGATAATATTAATAGGACCCGTAATAAATAATTAATATACTCTAATATTCAAATACTAGTATAACTATATAATATAGAGATAGCAATGTATATCCTACATTATTACCGTAATTAGATATTACTACAATATATAATTATATTGCCTAATAGATAGTATGATTATAATATATTATATTATATATATTATGATAATTAATTATTATCCTGATATTATTCTATTATAGGGTGATTAGTTTATGTTATGGATTAAGGGGATAATCTCATATAGATAGTATTATAGTTGTAATATTATTATTATAAATATAAATTTAATAATTCAGAATAGGGTTATTAAAGTAAATAATTTTAAAAAACAAAAAAATCACATTTCTTTTTGAATTATGTTGCCCAATATTTTAGTGAAAAAATATATTTAATCTATAAATTAGACTAAACCTACAAAAAATATTTATTTTACTTTTAGTTATTTCAGATCATTAAAAATGCATTTCTAGTTTAAAACAATCTTCTCTTAAAATAGTAGAATTTTATACATAATATGTTCTCTTTCAAGTCTCTCTTTTAAAAACTATGTCCAAATTTCAAAAAATTGAGAAATTCTATTGTGTGGAAAGTCTCTTTATGATATCTTTTATAACAAAGTTAATAAAGTAATAGTGATACCTACATTGGGATATAGATGAGTTATGTGTGTCGGGTTCAGTAATCATTAGGTTACTAGTTCAAATTTGATGGAGAGGAGTCAAGGGTGGGAGCCACATGTGGGGAATAAAAATTGTCCTATGGAACATCTAGTCTTGATAAACCCTCACATACTTGTAGTGATAGCATCTTGTAAGTGGGAAAATCATTTTTCTATTCAACATTAAGGTTGACCTCCACTTGGGCTTCACTTAGCTAGACAAAAGGACAAAATTAATAGCATGATTTTGAAAACCTTAAAATAATGTGATAAAATTATTTTCCTATTCAGCATTAGGGATGAATATTATTTAGGTTGGCCTTGGCTAGAAAAAAAGACAAAATAGTAGCCATGGTCATGAAATGTCAAAATAAGGTAAAACTATGCATCCAAGTTAATTTCATAATAAAATGAACAATATAGTTGAGCATATCTTACAAAATTTTGAGTGAACCCTAGTTATTATCACTTAGTAAACAAAAAGTGATTGTTTTGATTCTCTTTTTGTTTTTTGTTTTGTTTTTTTTTTTTTTGAAGATGTAGGTGTTACTAGAATAGTAATCTAGTTATACAAAATGAGTAAGGCTATTTGAGGAAATATATATGAAGACTTTGTTCAAACTTATGAAGATTTGGTTAGTTTAAAAAGTTTGAAAAAGGTATTCAAGTTTACAAGACTTTGGACAAAAGGGAAAGATTCATATCTATAACTTAACTTTATCTAGATGAGATTATTTCATGCGTAACTTATTTCTTGAGTATATAATTAAGAATTTATTTTGTGCATAACATATTTATTGAATATATAATTAAGAAGTTTAGGACGAATGAAAAGTGAGAAAAAAATAAACTATTATTTATTTAAAATTTATTTGTTTATTTCATATAAACTTAATTATTTAATATATAACTAGCACAACCCACATTAGTAAATGTGGTTGAAAAAGGCGAATACACATATCAATTATCAATAATATAAAAATAAGTTATTATCAATAATATTAAACTATAATAATATTATTATATCTATTATATTAAATATTAATAATTAATAATAATAATAAATAGAAGAAATAACAACAAGTTATATAATAATCATTTAATAAATTATATAATACTCATTTAATAAATAATTATGAAATAAACATTTAATAAAAATCAAACAACAATTTAAATGTGGTTGATAGGAAATTTGACTTTAAACACTCTACCATAACACACTTAATAAACGCTAGCCTCTTACAAAATACATCGAGATCGATGACAAAAGATGCACCAATTGAAATCAACAAGATAACGATAACAATCATTCATACTTTCCAACCAATACCTTCTCGCATTATTTTTCAATTTTTCATAATGTTGAAAAGAAAAGGGTGGTGAAATATGCAAACCATATATTGATTTAACTCTTGATATAGCTGTAAATGTCAAAGAAATAATATTAAGCCCAGGGGATAAATAATATAAACCTTAAAATAAACATGCTTGACCATGATTTTCCATCATTGATTTTCATACTGAGACGATGTTTGTCACAACATGATGTTGGACCATGGTTCATTTTCATATTGTGACAACCTTTGGCACATTGTGACATTTGACCATCATTGACCATGGCTAACCATGATTGTAAACTGAAGCGATTTATATTAAACCCTAGGATTAATATTATAAATTTTATGAATAATATTATACCCTAGGAATATGAACCAAATAAACCCAGGGGATTGATATTATAAACCGAAGGGAATAATAAACCCAAAGGATTAATTCTAAAACCCAAAGGTATATAAACCCAAGGGATTAATATTAAACCCAAGGGATTAATATTATAAATCCAAGGTGTATAAACCCTACAATAAATATTATAAACCCAAGAGAATAATAAACCCAAGGGAATAATACTAAACTCAAGGGATAAATATTATAAACCCAAGGTATATAAACCCTAAGATAAATATTATAAACCCTTAAATAAATATTTGTCACAATGCAACGTTGGAATATGGTTGACCATGATTGATTTTCATATTGAGACAACATTAGTGACAATGCCACAATGGAAAATTGCTTACCATCATTGACCATGGTTGATCTCCATATTGAGACAATCTTTATCACAATGGGACGTTGGACCATGGTTAACCATGGATGACCATGGTTGTGACAATGTGGCATTGGACCAAGAGACTCTTTGCCACAATGTGACCATGGTTACTGACTATGGCTGACCATGATTGACCATGCTTCAGACAACATTTTTCACAATGCAACCTTGGAACATGGTTAACCATGGTTGATTTTCATATTGAGACAATTCTTTTCACAATGTGACATTGGTTGATTTTCATATTAAGAAAATATGTATCACAATGTCATGTTGAACCATGGTTGACCATGTTTATAAACCTAATGGATTTATATTAAACCTAAAGATTAATATTATAAACATTATGAATAATATTATACCCTAGGAATATGAAGCCTTACATTAATAATCCCTATAAATTATTATTTATAGACCTTTTTAATAATAAAAAATTCAAAATATAGTGCAAAAATCTTAAAAACAAATGAATGATATATAATGATTTTTTTCACAAATAAATTCATACAAAATAAAATGAAACGAAATAAGCATTTGTAAATTCATAAATTCATTTACTATTACTTCATTTGAATATATTAAATTTTTAAAAAATGTATCATGTGAAACATTATTGATGTAATTTTAAATCTATAAATTTAAATGTTTTTAATGTATGATATATTTCAAAAATTGATAATTAAATAATAAAAAAAACCCAATTGTATATTTTTACTTCATCTATTTTACGTATAATTAATTTACAATATAATGTATTTCAAATTTGAAAAATAAAAATACATTTCAAAACATCAACCATAATTTCTAACTTCCATAATTTATTAATCATGGAGGAACTTATCGTGGAACTTATTTATATAAAAAATGTACTTCATAAGTAGACTATTTCAATGTCATATTAAGTAAAATATTTCAATGTCAACTAATATGTACAATCAAAAGAAATAAATTTGTATGGTTAAAACATTTTTAAGCATTTCAAGTAATGTTATTATTTTATATTTGGGCTATATTTTTTTTTGTCAGTTTTACCTTTGAGATGCAAACTTTTTTTACATTTTAAAGATATTACACAAGAATAAATTATATCACTCTAAACACTTCTTGGATTTGTGATTAAAATAGATCAACATTGATATTTAAATAAAAGAACTAATAAGATCTTCTTGCAATTTGAAAATTTGTTATTGAATGATTGTTAATAATTCATTCATGCTACTTTACCTAATTCTACACTAATCCTATATTGAAAACCTAGGATAGACCAAATTCATAGTTGAGCTACTTTTATACATTTATATTTGAAAAGTAAAGCAATCTTCCATGGAACACTCCTTCAAATCATTAACATCTAAACCACACTCAGTTACTAAATTTATAGGGGACATATAATTGATCTCGTGCAGATTCGTGGCATAATTTGGTGAAACCTTGTACTCCTCATTTCTGCGGTGACACATATACCTCTTGAGAGCCAAGGTCCCATAAGTTGGCCTCGTGATCCAATATGAAATTCCCAAACTTCTCATACAGGTTGTCAACGTTAAATTTTCCACTACCATACACCTGTGGTAGCGTACAAATATATGTATGTTCAGATATTCGTAAATCAGACAAGGAAGTAAGTTGTTTTCAAGATTATAGGAAAATACCTTGTTATATATGGTATGGAAAACTTTGTTATTAATAAAATAATACGCAGCACTCAAAACATGTAGCCCACATTATTAACTTGTAACCCACATTCTTCTAGCGTTGGAGTAGACAATATGACTTTCAAACACGTTGAGGACATCTTAATGCTAGAGTAGATGGAATTTATTTGCACCATAATGAAGATATAGGAAAACACCTTGTGATATATTTGCTTATATATAAAGGAATGTAATAAATAATAATGAGGAAATTATTGCCGAGGAACTTATAGAATTGGAATCATCTCAAATCCCTAGGAAATGGGTAGTGGGGAGACACATGGCACAAATCTATTTTTTAAAATTTATTAAAAGTAATGGATCATTTTGCTAAATAGAATGTGCTTATATATAAATAAATGTTATAAATAATAATGAGAAACTTATTAGAGTTGGAATAATCTCAAATCCCTAGGAAATTGGTGGATGGGGATCTATGTGGCAGGAATCTAATTTTTTAAATTTATTAAAAGTAATGGACCATTTTTATAAATAAAATTTTGTTATATATAAATGAATGTTATAACTAATATTTAGGAACTTATTAGAATTTGAATCATCTCAAATCCCTAGAAAATTAGTGAGTGGGGAGTCACATGGCACAAGTCTAATTTTTGTAGTTTATTAAAAGTAATGGACCATTTTTCTAAATAAAATTTAATTTTATATAAATGAATGTTATAAATAATAATGAGGAACTTATTATAATTGGAATAATATCAACATGGAGAGACTTATTAGAATTAGAATAATCTCAAATCCCTAGGAAACTGGTGGGAGGGGAACCCGAATATAGTTTTTTAAATTTATTAAAAGTAATTGACCATTTTGCTAAATAAAATGTGCGTACATATAAATTAATTTTATAAATAATAATGAGTAACTTATAAGAATTGGAATAATCTAAACGTGGAGGAACTTATCATAATTGGAATTATCTCAAAATCCCTAGGAAATTGATGAGTGGGAACCATGTGGCATGAATCTAAGTTTTTAAATTTATTAAAAGTAATGGACCATTTTGCTAAATAAAATTGTCTTATGTATAGATGAATGTTATAAATAATAGTGAGGAACTTATTGGAATTGGAATAATATCAACATGGAGTAACTTGTTAGAATTGGAATAATTCAAATCCTAGGAAATTGGTGGGAGGGGGCAAAGAAATGTAATTTTTTAAATTTAATAAAAGTAACGGACAATTTTGCTAAATAAAATTTGCTTATATATAAATGAATGTTATAAATAATAATGAGGAACTTATTAGAATTGGAATAATCTCAACATGGAGGAACATATTATAATTGGATTAATCTCAAATCCCTAGGAAATTGCTGGTCGGGAAGCCACATGGCAAGAATCTAATTTTTTATTTATTTATTAAAAGTAATGGACCATTTTGCTAAATAAATTTTTCTTATATTTAAATGAATTTTATAAATAATAATGAGGAACTTATTAGAATTTGAATTATATCAACATGGAGGAACTTATTAGAATTGAAATAATCTCAAATCCCTATAAAGTTGGTGGGTGGGGAGGCAAATATAATTTATTAAATTTATTAAAAGTCAATGCAACCTAACAAACTCTGTAATACACTACAACGATTGATAAAAATTAAGAAGAAGCATATGATGAGCATATTCCCTTGAGAATCAATCTAGGCCCCCAATTAAAAAAAAAAAAAAAAAAAAATCAACAAACCCCCTTCCATCTAAAGTTCATATATTTACAGCTATCAGTGATTTAAGAAGTTAAAAAAGATGAGAAGTGAGAAAAATCTATTATTCTTTATCTAAAATTAATTTGTTTAGGATAAATTATAAAGATGGGTAATAAAATATACAGTTTTTATTAATTCTATCCCAGTGTCCACTTTTATTTGATGGTTTTGGGAAAAAATTATTCAATTATTTTCTGATATTTTTTAACTATTTTGAAAATTATATTGTTTTAAATGATTAGTACAATTAATATAATAATAAGAATATTGTTTATTATTTTATGTAATTTTGGTTAATGGGTGACCAGTTTAAATCTTTAAATTGATGATGAATGAGTGAATTATTGAGAGAATTTTTATTTGATATTTTTTTAGAATAATAGCCAATAATTACACTTTAAACAATCTTTGAATATAATTATTTTTTCTTTAAATAGTATTTTTTATAAATAATTTCTATAATTAGTCTCTAAAATGACTATCTTTAAAATAAAACACTATTCTCTCACCTTATCTTTAAAATTCCATACTAAAATAAAACACTTTTCTTTTCTTTAACAATATGTGTATTGTGTTAATCCACCTCCAAATATTATATTTTCTTTTCTTTAACAATATGTGTATTGCGTTAATCAACCTCCAATTATATTTCAGTAATGACGGGCATGGATGCATTCGTAGAATGTGAAGCGCAGCTTTGTTTTATATGTTAAAGTCAGGGATTTAACCTCAGAACCTCAAGTATCTCTCAAGGCTAACATTTGTTATGGATTAGGCAGGGAAAACTCCCTTGAAGTGGATGATCCTGTAGCAAACTTGGCTTCTGTAAATTATACATGGTGCCGGCTTATTTTTTTATTTAATGGATTTTGGGCTTTGTATCGGAATTGGTTGATGTTTATGAAATTGTATTTTTTCTTGAAAGGACTTTTTGGATGATCCTGTAGCAAACTTGGATTTTGTAAATTATACATGGCGTTGGCTTATTTTCCGATTTAATGGATTTTGGGCTTTGTATCCGAATTGGTTCGTGTTTATGAAATTGTATTTTCTCTTGAAAGGATTTTTTGTGGTATTTTCTAGAAATGTAGAGGCTGATTAGAAAAAACTAGATTATGGTCTCTTCTCTCATTTTATATTCAATATGAGGGATGGCCCTGATTTAGGTTGAGTTTAGCTAAAAAAAAATATCCATGGTCATGAAAATGTCAAAATAAGGTAAAACTACACATCGAAATTACATTGGTAGTTAAACATATCTTACAACTTTTTGAGTGAAGCCTAGTCATTATCACTTACATAGAGAAAAGTGATTGATTCTCTTTTAGTTGATTTTTTTTCGAAGTTATAGGTGTTACTAGAATGGTAATCTAATTATAAAAAAGGAGTAAGGTTGTTTGAGGAAATATATATGAAGACTTTGTTCAAAATTATATTGTTTTAAATGATTAGTACAATTAATATAATAATAAGGATATTGTTTATTATTTTATGGAGTTTTGGATTGATGGTGAATGGGTGACCATTTTAAATTCTTGAATTGATGATGAATGTGTGCATTATTGAGAGAGACTTTCCTATGATAAATTGTAAATTATTTTATTGGAATGATGATCAATAGGTGCATTCTTTGATTGAGGGTGAATGAATACACTAGAAAGCAAGTCTTTGTTTGATCAGTCATCAATTAATTTCTTAGATTGATAACCAATAGGTACATAACTCATTAATCTTAATGAGAAAACTTAACTTGATGTATTTTACCTTCTCGATTCTTGGATTGATGGTGAATGAGTATACTAAAAAGAAACACTTTGTTTAATAAGTCATCAATTAATTTCTTAGATTGATAATGAATAGATACATAATTTATTAATCGTGATGAGAAAACTTTTTTTTTTTTTTTTTGCTGAAGCAAGAGACGATCCTTCTATTTCATTAAGCCAAAAAATATGTTACATAATATACAATTGTCTGTCCATCTCCATGGACCCAGGAAAAGAAGGGCTACCTGTCGAAGACAGGATCCCTAACCCTACACTAGTTAACTGCGAACCCTAGAATTACACACGATGTTGGGCTATATGATCCCCCAACCATGTGAAAAACTCCGGAAACTCCCACTCACCCACTTCCTGGAAATGATGCAACAATCAAAACCGCCCTTGCTTCTCGCGCAAACAAACTGCTGAGGGAGAAAATCCCCCGACAAGACAAGTGGAGTATAACGACCTCACCCAACAAAACAGCACAGTCATTCCTAACTGTAGATCCGCGCGATAGAATCCAACGGTCAAGAGCAATATCGCACAACCTAAGGTAACCAAACATTAGTGTGCGATGGGGGTGGTTTTCTTTTCCACCCCCCTACCACGTGTTGGAAGCTGTATGGAATCGCTTCCAAATCTCTAAAACCATATTTCACTGAAGAGCCATGCGATCACCTGAAAACCACCTTGAACGCGGTTTTCCTTCTCGAAAAAGGATTAAGGGAATATTACCGCCGCCGGTAAAAACAATCCTACTTTCCTACGCATTCTTTATTCTGAGCCTAAACCAGAAATTGTGGCTTGCTATGATTCAACCCACCATGCGACCACCTGAAAAACTGAGGAAGCCAATCAACGTACACCAGGGTGTTTTGAGGCCGACCGTAGCTTGCCCCCAACCAAAGTACATACTGAAAGACTGTGGTAAATCATGCTGAGATAAATTCATTTCGTGCTAGTCACCCTGGCTCGATTTCGAAATACTTCTCTATCCTCTACCACTTGCTCATAGCAGAGAGCTCTTAATCTGCTCTGAGGCAACGCCTGCCACTTCATCAAAACCTTGCACTCTGAACAGTTCACCCCTTGGTTGGCTAGGATGTCCGCAAGTTTATTGGCTTTTCGTCGAACATGGTTGAAACTAACAGTTCGAAGTTCATGGATATGACTTTGAATTCTTTGGTAAACCTGGATTAGTCTCCAGTGATTTGAGACTATCTCCGGTGCAGTTCCACAACTAACTCTTTTCACTGAGTTTATGGTTATCTCTGAGTCTGCTTCTATAATTACATTTGAGCCGTAGTCTTGCTTTAAAAATTCTAGGCATTGCTCCAAAGCCATTAATTCAGCCATATTGTTGGTGGCTCTTCCTAAATGGCAATGGAAGATAAAGATAATGCTTCCTTCTTCATCTCTTAACACCCCTCCAAAACTAGCAGTTCCCGGGTTGCCTTTTGAAGCCCCATCAATGTTTAATTTTAGATAACCTTTCGGGGGAGGATGCCAGAAATCCTTCTCCATTTCCATTGTGATTACCTTCCTATTCAAGCCTTGAGGAATAATCCCTTGCATGCCCAGTTGCCTGAGAGTTCTCAACTCAGTCTCTGAGGGGGGATTCTTGGGGTGATTGCGAACTGTGGTGCTAACTATCTCCTTAAGCTGTTTCAAGATCAGTGCAAATAGGCGATGAGGGATAGTCTTTTTGTCCTTAAATATTCTTTTGTTCCCTTCTTTCCAAAAATTCTAGATAATGAAGCTTGTCGTTAAGGCCCAAGCCAAGTTAAGGAACTCATACTCTGAAAAGTTTCTTCTCCACTTGTTTAGGGTATTAATGATACTTCCTCTGTCATTGTCTGTCTGTTGAAAAATGGTAGCAAAAGAATCCCACAACCAAGAGGTGTAAATACAACTATTGAGAATATGCTCCATTGTCTCCTCCTGAGCTTCACAGAGCTGGCATCTAGAAGGCCCCAGAACACCCCTCTTCCTAATGTTGTCCCAGGTCAAGATTTTCTTGTGATGTACCAACCACATGAAAAGCTTGATCTTCATCCACCCTTGGTGCCTCCAAAGATGCTACCAGGACTTATCCGGAACACGGAATTCTAGCTCAAGGAGAACACCTTTTGCTTCCTTAAGATTCAAGGTGCCCTCTTTATTGTTGCCCCATCTTAACTGGTCTTGCCCCTCTGTTACCAAGATCATCCTTTGTTTTAACATTCTCATAAGTGCCTCTACTTTTGCTTTTATGGGGTTGTCATCTCTGCAATCAATGTTTCTCCAGCTTCTCCACTTTCCTGAATTATGAGTATGATCCCAGAAATCCTTTACCTTGTTTAATCCTTGGGAATTTGTTTCATGCTTGAGGCTTAAAAAGTCCTCTTTTAATAATGTTGGTTCTTGTTGCCTTTTGTCCTCCCAGAAGAGTGTAAGATCTCCTGCTCTAATTTCCCAGAAACTATTTTTTTGTCCTAGGCTTCTATTTTCCCAGGCTTTATTCCATAGGAATGAGCCCTTTATATTTCCAGACATTCTTATGAGATCACTACTATGCCAGGAGCTGGCATATTTTTCTTTCTAGATACTTGCCCATTAAGCTTTTGGCTCTTGAACCCATCGCCACCAAAGTTTGGCTCCTAAAAATTTACTAAGAATCTCCTGGTCATCTAAGCCTAGGCCCCCATGGCTCATTGGTCTACAAATTTTGTCCCAAGAAACAAGGCCCCATTTCTTCCTTGTTTCCTCCTTACCCCAAATGAAGTCTCTTTGGATGTTCCTGAATTCCTGTAAGACACCTTTTGGAGCTAGGAGAGCTGATAACATGAAAACAGGGATTGATTGTAGAACAACCTTTGTCAGTACTAACCTACTAGCCAAGTTCAAAGCTCCGATGGTCCATTTTTTTACTTTGTCCTGCATCTTATTGAGCACTGGTTCCCAGATACTCTTGTGCATTGGTCTAGAAGTTAGAGGAACTCCCAAATACTTTAAGGGGAGGGAATCCCTTTGAAAGCCTAGAATTCTGGAGATATTTCTCTGAATAGAAATATTAGTATTCAAGAAGAATATTTTTGGTTTGGAGTGATTAACTTCCATACCTGTAGCCATGGCAAAGTCATTCAGGATTTTTTGTAGGCTGTAGCTTCATTGACTGTGGGAATTCCCTGCAGCATGGTATCATCTACAAATTATTGGTGACTTAGTGCATGACCATTCTCAGTTAATTGAAGGCCCTTAATCTTGCCCGTGACTTTAGCATGCTTAATAGACCAACCAAGTCCTTCCATCATAAGGATAAAAAGAAAGGGAGAGAGCAGGTCTCCCTGCCTGAGGCCTCTAGAAGGAATAAAGATCTCTGAGGGAGAGCCATTCACCAAAATTAAAAAGCTGGAGGAAGTTACCAAAGCCATAACCCATCTGACCCAGTTATGATCGAATCCAAAAGTAATAAGAACCTTCTTGATGTAAGTCCAGTTCACCTTGTCATACGCTTTGGCAATATCAAATTGCATGATCATTCTAGCCTACCTCTTACTAGTTAGCGTGTGAACCACCTCGTGGGCCTGAATAATGTTATTTAGAATTTGTCTCTCTTCCACATAACCAGATTGTTCCCTTGAAACTAAAGAAGGAAGTAGAGGTTTGAGTCTATTAGCCACTATCTTGGATATTATCTTGTATACCACATTGCATAAAGCTATGGTTCTATACTTATCAGCAGTTTGAGTTGTGTCCTGTTTGGGGATCAGGGAAATGGAGGTATTGAGCACTTTCAGAATAGTTCTGTTCATCCTAGAATCCTCCACCACATTCAAAATATCCTATTTGACAATGTTCCAGTAGGCTTTAAAGAAATCCACATTGAAACCATCCGGGCCTGGTTCTTTGCCATTCTGCATATCTTTGAGAACCTCACTGACCTCCTCTTTAGTTACTGGTCTATTAAGGTTAAAATTGTCCTTTCTAGACACCATCTTAAGGATGTGTCTAGTAATTTCCCTGATGCATTGCTCTCTCTCTAAATTATTTTCCCGAGTTATGCCTCAGAAATGCTGAACAAACACAGCTTCGATATCCTTATCAGAGATATGAAGCTCCCCATCCTCATCCTTTATCAAAGAGATTTGGTTGTGTGCTCTATTAGCCATGGTGGATCTATGAAAAAATCTAGTGTTACGCTCTCCTTATTTGAGCCATTGAACTCTAGACTTTTGTCTCCAAAATATTTCCTCTTGTTTGCACAAATTCTCCCATTCCTGATGGTGTTTATCAACTTGAACACTTTTGACTTATCAAATCCTTCTATGATCAGTGCCTGATTGAGTTCCTGAATTTTGTTTTCCACAGATTTTTTGTCCACAAAAATGTTACCAAAATCATTCTTGTTCCAATCTTTGAGCCTGAGCTTAATGTGCTTTAGTCTTTTATGTAGGAGGAACATTTTTGTTCCCTGGATCTGCAAATCTTCTGACCACTATTTTTCAATATTACTGATGAAATCTAGGTGGGAGAGCCAGATATTCTCAAATCTGAAGGGTCTGTTTCTGGGAGAATCTATACCCTTGATCCCTAGTTGAATCAGCCAGTGATCTGAGCCTCCAAAGGGGAGAACTCTAGTTGTTATTTCTTTTTCTATAAGCATAAGCTCCTCTGAGATCATAAATATGTCTAATTTGGAGGCTACCTGTGCCTCTCCTCCTCTTTTGTTGTTCCAAGTAAAAAGGCCATTGTTCGTTTCAGAGTCAACTAGTTTCATATTATCTGTGAACGTTTGGAATGCTAAAGAGTCTTTACTTAGCGCACTAGTTCATCCTTTTTACTCTTAAAGAGATTTAATCATGTTGAAGTTCCCTTCCATGATCCAAGGTATTCCTGCATGTCTGTCCCTGAGATCCACAAGGGAGTCTAGGAATTTGAGTTTATCATCTATTCTTTGAGGGCCATAAACATTTCTAACCAGGAAGGTATCCTTGACCCCCACTGGCTGAATAACAACTGATAAATAATTCCTTAATGCCTCCGCATCTATTATGCTAACTTTTTGGGGGTTCCAAAGAGTGAGTATGCCCCCCGCTGTGTTCTTTGCTTTAACTTCTAGAAACTCAAATCCACTGAGCCATTTGGTATGGATTTGTTTTAATTTTTGAATGGAGCATTTCGTTTCCTAGATGAAGATTATATCCGGCGTTGCTTGTTTCATTCTATTGCTGAGAATTCTCTATTTTCTCTTACTACCTAGACCTCTGATATTCAAAGATGTGAACTTCATTATTAAAGATTTGTAAAGGAGTAGCTAGTTAGATCTTTCATCTTACCCGAATCTATCATTAGCTTTCCACACTCCATCAAGAGCTCATTCTACTTTTTCCTACACATCTTCTTTCCTAGATTTCTAGTAGCTAATACTCGAGTTGATTTCATTGTTTTCACACCTCTGTAATCTTGCTTGTCAATGGTTTTTCCTTTATGAAACCCCCTCGCTTGAGTTTTCCATAAAAACAACTGTTGTATTCTCTTGCACTCCTCTTGAGGCAATGAATCTATCCCTCCCGTGGTTCCCTGAATCAAGAACCCTTCCAGATCTAGGTGTTCCTTTTCAAGAATTTCCTTTATCTCATGGTCCTCCATAACTATTTCACTCTGGGTCATTTCCTGATCCATCTCTAATTCTACTTCACTCATCATAGTCTCTATCTGATTACCAATATCTTATGTTTGGTTATTGTTTTCTTCTTTCTCCTTTTCATTAGGACTTTCCTCCATAGATTGGTCTTCTTTTGTAATTTCTTCATTCTCTTCCAGTACTTGAAACTTGTTTTGACTGACCTTTTGCCCCTCATTATGTTGCTGCTTTGGCTCTCTTTTACCGCCTTTTCCTCTACTTACCACTTTATGAAAACTTTCTGTGTCCTTCATTGTATTAGCCTTGCTCTTGTTGTCTACTTTACTGAGAGGGCAGTCTCTGAATAAGTGTCCATGTTCGTGGCATCTACGACATCTGAATGGGATATGCTCATAATCTACTGTTTGCACCCATTCCTCATCAAAAACTTCCAAGATTACCTCATCTGGAAGAGCTCCTAATAGATCCATTTCCACACATATTCTTGCAAAGGAAGTATACTTCCCCCTTCTTGTGGCTTCAGAAGCTTTGATAAAATGACCTAGTTTATTGCCTATGGCAGCTAACAATTCAGATTGCCAGTAATCAGGAGGTAGAGAATAGAGCCTTGCCCAGACAGGTATCGAAGTGAAAGTTTCCCGCTCTGGGACAAAGTTCATCTTTCAAGGCCGCATATAGAGGCCAACTGCTACATAAAAGTAGGGTCCTCCTTCAAACATTTTGTCTTTGTCTTCAATGTTTGTGAACACCACAGTGAAGAATCTCTTTGACCCAAGATGTAGGTTAATGCTCACTTTGGGTTTCCAGTGATATTTGATACATGTCTATAAATCTTTTTCAATGGGCCATAATCTCATGAATTTACAGATGATAGCATAAGTCCCCATGTGTTCCTTATGCGCCTGCAGAGCAGGATCATTTAAAACTACTCTGGGAGTGATCTCTGCTTTGGGTTTGCAAGGTCCCTTTTGTTTTTTGTCTCTAGTTCCCTGATTTTTGTCTTCTTCCTCCTTGCCTTTTGTGTTACTGTTTTCCTTAGTCTTGGTCCCATCTGTCTCATTTTCATTATTCCTATTCCCTTCCTCCACAAATCCTCTGACATTTTCCAGAGGTGTCTTACCTTTGCTAGCTACGGCATCCTTATAGGAGGGAGTGGAGCTCCCTCCTCTGCAACCCTCCATTAGGATCAACCTCTGTAACTTTCTGAAACCCTTGCTGCTCACCCTCCGTTCGCCTTCCTCAAATGTATCTCATCTTTTCATTCTCCATGCAATCTTGATGAGAAAACTTAACTTCAAAAAAATTGATGTATTTTAACCCCTCTTTCCTTATCATTGTCCATAACCATTCATACACATATATTTATAAATTT
>APFE031241683.1:0-10354 GCA_000404065.3 Pinus taeda | reverse complement strand
CAATATTTAAATTATATTTAAAATAATGACTTTATGATATTACATTACTTCAAACTTTTTTATATTAATGTTAATATTTTTTTTTTTCGCTAAAGCAAGAGTGTTTTTCGTTTCTCATTCAAAGGTTTAAAAAATACAAAACTATGTTACAAGTCCTGGACAAAGTCAACGGGCAACACTAGGGTCCACCTATCCTAAACAACGGGCTGCAAACCTTTACAACCAACGACCCACTAACAAACAAACTTCCGAACACATAAGGAGAAAAGACTCCAAACAAAGAATAAAACGGTTCCGCCCGGGGGCTAAGACTTATGCGACTAAGAGTACAGCCCTCTAGGAGTCCACACGTAAACCTCAAAAAGCATAAAGGAAAACTCCCCGAACTAGCTCGACGTACTAGAGCTGTTGATCTTCCCTCCCCGATTCCAACGGCTGAGGAGAATATCCCACGGAGAAGAAGCACGAGGATAACCCATGCGATATGGGCGGTATTCTTTCTCTGCCCATTGCCACGTATTCATTGATGAATGGCATCAGAGGCAAACCTTGAAAAACCACTTTAGGTCTCAGATGCATGTGATAAACCACAAAACCGCTTTACCTTTGCATCCTCTGTGAATGAAACCACTTGTTCGTCTCCTCCTGCCATCCAAAAGAGAGCCTTCAACCAACGCAATTGGGAGCTGAGGCTAGATGAACCCTGGTCTGCTATTCTCTTCCCTGCCTGACTTGAGAGAAAACTCATTGTCCACGTGAGCCAGACCGTAGCATTCATCTCTCAAATTCCCCGCAGGCATCATTTCCCAATTATAAAAACGGTATTCATTCTTACAGAGCACCCCTTAATTTGCCAGTCGGTCCACCACTCTATTGGCATTTCTGCGCACATGAGAAAAGCTAAGGGTTCTCAGGATTCTCAAATGCGATCGAATGCATCGATAAACATGCAACAGTCTCCAGTGGTGCGAGACTTTCTCAGGGTCCGAGCCATTAGCAATTCTTTTTATAGAATTGATTGTTAATTCAGAATCAGCTTCTATTATGGAGTTCTTCATGTTGAGATTTCTCAGAATCTATAATCCCTGTTCTATGGCCATTAATTCCGCCATGTTGTTGGTAGCATTCCCCAAGTAGTTGTGAAAGATGATTATTAAATTCCCCTTATCATCTCTGATGGCACCTCCATACCTTGCTACCCCTGGGTTACCTTTTGAGGCTCCATCTGTATTCAGTTTTAAGTACCCTAGGGGGGGGGGGGGAGACGTCAAAAGTCCTGCCTCATGGTAGCATGAGATGGAATCTGAATTGAGCTCTGAGGGGCCATCTTCTATAGGCCCAAAAGATGAAGAATTCGGGCGTCCTGATGAGAAGGTGGATTCTCAGTAGGGTGCTTCTCAAAAGTATTAATAGTCTCTTTGAGCTGCCTAAGGAGCTGATTTATAGTGATTTGGGGCGAACTGGATTTGTTCTTGAAAATTTTGTTATTACATTCTTTCCAGACATTCCATATTAGGAAGTCTGGGATCAGGGTCCGGGCTAAGTTGACAGTCTCGTTCTCTGAGAGCTTATTCCTCCAATCCCTTAAGGTTTTGGAGATGTTGTTTTCATCTCTGTCAGTTTGTCTAAAGATACAGGTTGCCCAGTTCCATAGGGTAGAGGTGAAGGTGTAGAGGCTAAGAAGGTGATCCCTTGTCTCTTCCTCAATACCACATAACTGGCATCTAGAAGGTCCTACAAAACCTTTCTTTCTGAGATTCTCCCAAGTCAAAAACTTTTTGTGATGCACCATCCACATAAACAGCTTGATTTTCATCCATTGAGGTTGCTTCCATAGGTCTTTGCAAGTGTTATCCGGGTTGGAAAAATTGTATCCAGTGACCACATCTTTGGCTTCTTTGAGGTTGAAATTACCCTCACTACTTCTTCCCCATATATGTTGATCTGGGGACGACCAAATCAAAATTTTCCTCTTTTCCTGGATTTTGGTAGGAGTTTCTGTCTGGGTCTTTAGAGGAGATTCTTCACTATTAATTCATATTTTCCAAGTTCTCCACTTGCCACTGTTTTTGGTTTTATCGCAAAAGTCACTAACCTTTTTAATTCCTTTGTTGACAGTTTCCTCTCTGAGAATGTCCAGTCCTTCTCTTCTTAAGTTGGATTCCTGCTACCAGTCATCCTCCCAAAACCAGGAAAGGTTTCCATTTCCAATCTCCCAAAAGATGTGATTCTAAACTAAAGCTCTATTCTCCTACACATTATTACAGATTTGAGAACCCCTGATTTGCCCTGTCATTCTGATCAAGTCCCCCTCTCTCCAGTTTTTTACATATTTCTCCTTCTAGAGCTTGGCCCAAGGGTTGTTGGATTCCTTCAGCCATCTCCACCAAAGTTTGGCCCCCAAAACTTTTTTAAGAGTTTCCGAGTCATGGAGACCTAGACCCCCATGAGGTTTGGGCATGCAAAGTTTGTCCCAAGCTATCAGTACCCATTTCTTCTTTTCCTCACCTTTTCCCCACAGAAAGTCTCTTTGCATGTTCCTGATTTGTTGGGCAACTCCACTAGGGATAGGAAGAGCTGACAACATATAAAATAGAAGAGACTCCAGGACCGCCATTGTGAGAACACGCCTGCTAGCCAACGTTAAAGATCTACTTGTCCACTTGCAGATTTTGTCCTTTAGTTTGTTAATCAAAGCTTCCCAAACTTCCTTGTTCTAAGGTTTGTCAATGAGAGGTATTCCCAGATATTTGGAGGGGAGTTGGTCTCTCTAAAATCCAAGAATTATGGACAGGTTTCTCTGAATTGCAATATTTGTATTGAAGAAAAACACTTTAGATTTTGAGAGACTTACCTCTATACTGGCCGCTAAGGAGAAATCCTGCAGGATTTGCTTGTAGGCATTGGCTTCTTTAACCATTGGTATGCCCTGTAACATAGTATCATCTATAAATTGTTGATGAGTTAACGTGTTCCCTTCCTATGTAAGCTTGAGACCCTGGATAGTGCCCTCCCTTTTGGCAGAAGTGATTGCTTTGCCTAATCCTTCCATCATCAGAATAAAAAGAAATGGTGAAAGCGAATCTCCCTGCGAGAGGCCTCTCAAGGACCGAAAGGATTTGGAGGGAGAGCCATTGAGGAGGATGGAAAAGCTGGTTGAAGATACCAAAGCCATAACCCATCTTATCCAATTCTGGTCAAAGCCATAAGCAATTATATCTTCTTTGATATACAACCAGCTCAGTTTGTCATACACCTTCACTAGGTCTAGTTGAATGATCATCCTTGCTTGCTTATTATTCTTGACAAAGTGGACAATTTCATGTGCTTGAATAATGTCGTTAAGAATTTTCCTTCCTTCAACATACCCAGTTTGTTCCTCCAACACGAGTGTTGGTAGGAGGGCTTTAGTCTATTTGCAATGACTTTGGAGATGATTTTGTATATCACGTTACACAGGACTATGGGCCTAAACTGATCCATATTCATTGCCTTATCGTGCTTAGGAATGAGGGCAATGAAAGAGGTTTTTAGCGTTTTTAAGATTGTTTTTGAAATCCTTGAGTCCTCCACCACATCCAAAATATCCTTTTTGACTATATCCCAGCTTGCTTTGAAGAAGTCTATGTTAAAACCGTCCAGTCCAGGCACTTTCCCATCGTGCATCTCACTTATTACTTCTTTTACCTCTTCTTCTGATACTAGTCTGTTGAGATTGTAGTTGTCTTCCCTGGACACCAGGTTTGGAATATGCTTCGTAAATTTCCTGATATCTAGTGATCTGTTTGAGATAGGCTCCTCTGTTATTTTTTTAAAATGTTGTACTAGTACTTCCTCCATATCTTTGTGTGTATTGAGCTCTCTTCCTAGTGGATCTAAGAGCTTTGTGATCCGATTATGGGCCTAGTGTTCCATGGTAGATTTGTGAAAAAACATTGTGTTTCTTTCCCCTTCTTTGAGCCATTGGAGTCATGATTTCTGCTTCCAGAAGGTTTCCTCCTGCTGGCATCTGGTGTCCCATTCCTATTGAAGTGAGTCTGCTTGCAGTTTCCTATCCTCAGTGAAGCCTTCCTTGATGAGAGTTTCATTGATATTCTGAAGCTTTTGTTCCACTTCTCTTTTAGATTTAAAAATATTTCCAAACTCACTTTTGTTCCAATCTTTGAGTTTAGTCTTGATGTGCTTGAGTCTCTATTGCAACATGAACATTTTTGTGCCTTGAACCGGTAAATCCTCATTCCACCACTTGTCAATGTTGGCCTTGAAATTAGGGTGAGTAAGCCAAACATTTTCAAACCTGAAGGGTCTAATCCTTGGAGTGCTAATAAAAGAAGCTTCTAGCTGAACTA
Organism: Pinus taeda; assembly: GCA_000404065.3. Taxonomy (NCBI): domain Eukaryota; kingdom Viridiplantae; phylum Streptophyta; class Pinopsida; order Pinales; family Pinaceae; genus Pinus; species Pinus taeda. The sequence goes on along the minus strand of APFE031241683.1, from coordinate 6,005 downwards.
GCTAATGGTCCGACCCTCCAAAAGGTAGGATAAAGGCATTCAAGTTAGGCCCCGAGAGGAGGAGGTTCTGCGAGATTAGGAACCTGTCTAGTTTTGAGGCAACTTGTGATGCACCCGCCCTCTTATTTTTCCAAGTGAAGATTCCATTTGTTGTTTCTAAGTCCACTAGCTTCAACTTGATGAGGAAGTTCTGAACGGCAATAGAATCCTTACCCATAAGTCTAGTGCCTCCTTCTTTTCTGTAAGAGATTTGATCATGTTGAAATCTCCACCCAGAATCTAGGGTATTGCTGGGTGTCTTTGTCTGAGCTCCTCTAGTGAGGTGAGAAGCTTGAGCTTGTCGTCAGGATTTTGAGGACCATAGACATTAGTGACAAAATAAATATCCTTGTCACCTAAAGGTTGGATGACCATTGAAAGATATTTCCCGGATGCCTCCGCATCCAAAATGTCAAATTTCTGGGGATTCCAGAGTGTGAGAATCCCTCCCGTTGTATTATTGGCTTTTACTTCTAGGTAATCATACTTACTGAGCCATTTACTATGTATCTTCCAGACTTTACCTATTGAACATTTTGTTTCCTGTATGAACACCATATCTAGGTTTTCTTCTTTTATTCTACTGCTGAGATTCCTTTGTTTTCTTTTACTTCCTAGACCCCTGATATTGCAAGTAGTGAGCTTCATGATGATGGGTTTTTGAATGAGTAACTGGTAAGATCTTTCATCTTACCTGAGTTGATCAAGAGCTTTCCACACTCTATTAGCTGTTCGTTTTGACTCTTTCTGCCTCTTTTCTTGCCTGGGTTCCTAGCCAAGTGTCCTAATATTTCCTCCATTGATTTGACCCCTCCCTGGTCTTGTCTTTCATGGCTTCTTTTGTTTCCTGCGGTTTTTATCTAAGATCGCCAAAGGAAAGCTATTGTACTCTGTCAAACTCCTCTTGTGATAAGGAGTCTATTCCTTTGCTAGTTCCCTGGTGTAAGAATTTCTCCAGATCAAGATTCTTCCTCTCCAGTATTTCATCTAGTTCTTTGTCCTCAATCTCAACTTCACTAGGCGTCATCTCTTGATCCCTGCTTTGTTCCATGCTATTTGGTATACCTTCTTGTAGTTTGTTGTTATCCTGTATTATTTCCATGTCGTCTTCCTTCTCTGTCTCTTTAGGATGATTCTCTAGAGTTACATCTTTCTCATTTCCCCCCCTTCTTCTAAAATCTCAAAACTATTGCGATTTGCTACTTTGTTATCACTCTGTTTTTTCTGATACCTTCTTTCTCCGCCTTTCCCTCTACCTCCTATCTTGATGAATCCTTCGGAATCTTTGTGTATGTTGGCCCTTGAATTCTCCTCCCGCTTGTTTTGTCGGCAACCTCTGAAAAGGTGTCCATGTTCATGACATTTCCTACATCTAAAAGGAACATGTTCATAGTCCACTGCATGTACCCATTCCTCATCATAAACTTCTAAGACCACTTCATCCACGAGTGCGAAGGAAGTATATTTCCCTCTCAGAGTTGCCTCTGAAATTTTTAGAAAATGACCTAATTTATTTCCTCTAGATTTCAAGGATTCAGGCAGGCAATAATCTAGAGGTAAGGAGTAAAGTCTTATCCATACTGGGACCAAAGTGAATGTCTCCCGCTCCGGGACAATGTTCATTACCCATGGTCACATATAGAGTCCTGCTGCAGCATAGAAATAAGGTCCTCCTTCAAAAACTTTGTCTTTATCCTCTAGGCTGTTGAAAACCACTGTGAAAAAGCCCTTGGACCTCAGATGAGGAGTTATATCCCCCTTTGTCTTCGAGTTGTTTCTAATCCAAGTATACATATTCTTCTCTGTGGGCCATAAGCCCATAAACTTACAGATAATAGCATAAGTCGTCATGTGATCTCTATGCTGCTGCAGTGTAGGATCATTTAGAACCACCCTAGGTTTGGTGGCAGTCTTGGGCTTACAGGATCCCTCTGCCGAGTTGTACCCTTTTGTTCCTGACTACTATCCTCTAGCATCTTCTTCCTTCTCGCCGTACCGTGAGTTTCTTCCTGAACATCATCTTTGCTGCTTTCCAGTACTATTGAGACTAAATCCTTTTTTCCTTTCTCCCAAGGTCCCCTGAATCCATTTGAACTCGTTTCTCTGCTTTTATTTGAAACAACGTTGCTATAGGAGGCGGTGGAGCTCCTTCCTCCTGGCTCCTCCATGGTTCTCCGCTCGCTACTCCTGTTACTTCCTGCTCTGAACCCTAGCTCCTGCTCTCCTTCCGAATTTCTTCCAGACCATCATGGAAATAATATTAAACCCCATATTAAAATTAAATTTTGATTAATAAACTATTTTAATACATATTAAAATTTTATTAAAAACAATAAGTTGACTTAAAATTACCCATGAGTATGAAATTGCAACAATTATATAGGCATGTACATTATGAAATTGCAACAATTATTAATATGTAAATTAAATAGATAGCCTATTGGATATATTTATACTTTATCTAATTTTAATTATTTAATTATAATAATAAAAATTTGGTTTTTTGAAATTTTATATTATATTTAATGTTAATTGATTATAACTTTTAAAATTAATTATTATTATAATATAAATTTTAAATTTAATATAAATTATTTCAATAAAAAAAAAAGTGAGATAATATTGAACTCAAGAGAGTGAATAATCACATTGAATCGTTATTTTTTATGAGAAAAAGAAAGTTGTCCACTGAATATTTGGTAAAATACTCTTTAGGGAAAAATGAAAATCAATATTGACTGACTTGGATTAAAAATATGCGAGACGAGTATGCGTCACATTTTACGAAGACATCCATGCGCATCATTACTGAAATATAATTGGAGGTTACAGTCCATAACGCCGCAGTCGTTTACTCTCACTATCGAACGGCCCTCTGTGCAAAGAGCTATTTCGACCTCTCTGCAAGTGACTAGGCACCATGGAATCACCAACTCCCCAACGATGACAACTTGTTCACTGGTAAGTCGTCTCATCTCTGAAATCATCTCCAAGTCAAGTGCAAAATCAAACTCCCTCATATTTATATGTGATCATAACCTTCCCTGACTCTGCATAAAATCAAGTTACAACACTGAAGAGAACATAATTTCTTTTGGCAACATTCGTCCCCATCCTCTTATCACATTATTTCTTCGTTGACGGATTGCTTCTCGTTGGCTTTCGTTTAGGCTTTGCAAACCCATGGGGATAGACAAAATAAACATAATCTTTAAACTCGAGCGTGAGGTAAAGATGAATGTTGCTTGAACCCATTGATTGGTAGAAGAGGTGAGGACACGCTTACTGGCCGAATCAACCCAGGCGGGTTGGGAAGGAGAGCGCTTCTTCTTTGCTTTTTGGACGATGAGTTTTCACTTTTTTGGGGCTCCAATGGATTCGATTCTCCCTTCCCTAATTCCATAAAACACCTTAGTAGTAAGTAGTCAACATTTCAAGAACAAGGGAAATTTGTCTACTAAGTTCCATAAACAATTTCAACATTTGATTGCTCTGTGTCCTACAATGGAGAGGACGTTTCCCTTTATTTAGTGTTTTTCTTAGGGACAAATAGTTCTGTGATTATTTTTTTCCAGGTAGCATTTCACCCTTCGACTATCTTTCAAACAAACATGTTTCACTTCTTTGTTTAGATTTTCATTTATATAAACGATATTCTTTGTTATTTTTAGCTATTTTTAGAGGACGAAAAAATTAGTTATCCATTTGAACCATTATACTATTCCTAAAAATGAACCATCATATTATTCATAATAATAATAATAATAAATAAATATTATGAACTATTTTATGGAGTGTTAGGTTTTTGTGAACCATTTTATAAATAGTTTAATTTTGATATTTATGGATAATTTGGATGGATTATATATTATATTATTTTTTAATTTATTATTTATTGTATTATATTCTATTTTTGGGGCTAGAATAGTTATGTTATGGTTGTTAATAATATGAAGGTTGATTTATTTATAATTATTTAATGTAAATTAATCCATTTAAAATAAGATGTCTAAAAAGATAAAATTTTCACTCATATTAAATATTTAAAAAAAAAAAACTCTTAAATATTACAAAATTATTAGTATAAAACAATACTCTAGATCCATATAAATTTCAAGTTATTTGGTTTGAATTACAATTAAATTTCAACTTATTTTATTTTTATTTAATAAATATTTTAAAACAAAAACACAAAATTAACTTCATTCAAATTTTGATTGGGAATAAAAGCACAGCGGGAAGAAAATAGGAAATGGTTTTTTTTCATGAAAATGGATTTAGTAAAATTAGTTGTAATAGCCCAGCATAAAACAGATATTTTGAGGAGACTTACGAGATAAAGAAAGGATGGAAAATTAAAGACAAAGGCAGAAAATTCAATAATTTTGACTTAGTCATTTTAAATTACCACACTCAGAAAGTGAGTAAGCAGACAACTAATGCGACCACAATACAACCGTGCATGATCACCCCATGAAGCCCACACAGCAACCAGACCTCCAAAAAGAGTCATCTCGCCATCATCTCATTAACATCACACATCAGCACAACACAATGATCCCAACCACAACGCGATACGCACCATCAATTGGAGGAAAGTAGAGCACACCTAAAATTATGATTATTTTGCTTGAACTCTTTCTGTTTGACCCGTTCAGCTGCTTCCCTGGCGGATAAGCCCCCGGTGTAACAGATGGCGACTGTGTGTGCCGCTTCGTTGGTGCAATAGCTGGCCCTTTTGCCGTGGATGGAGATGGAGGCAAAATCGAGTTAAAGAAAGGAAACATTTCATAATGGACATTGCAGCTTTTGCTCAAAACCGTAGCTCCTGCGCTTCCAGGAATTCTTGATAAAATAAAATTGATTGCGCTTAAGAGACATGTTTTGCATTGGATACTCGATATATCTCTCGTGCCCTGCACCACACCGTAAATCCTTTGAGACAGGGAATCTGTACTTGTTCCCGAAGCATATAACTTAGATCCAGACGCTGCTTCACCTGTCAAATTGGTTAGTAGGCTCTCAACAGCCGCGTTAAAACCATCGGGGGTGGAAATATTACTTTGATTATAATTATACCATCCACCAGTAGACATATGTCCGAAGAAATCACATTTTTCATAACGTAAGAAGCAGTCATCCAACAAGATTAAACCACCGCCGGTATTCCCACACTTGTGCCGAATTGTAGTGACTGCTCTATGGGAGCAGTTGCGGCACTGTTCGGCTGTTGTGTCCCTGCAACATTGTAGGAGGCCATACATTTGGCCATCCACACAAGTGTTAAAACCAGTTTGGGAGGTGTGTTGAACAAGACTATTAAAGACTGTATTCAGATTGCTGTCTAACGTACTACCGTGCGTATAGTTGAAGTCGAAGAAGCACACAGTGTGTGGAACCTGGAGTGCATCGGCAGGAAAAGCAATGAGTATGAGCAGAAGTAGGATGATGTAGAATTCTGGTGGTCACTGAACAAACGAGACTCTGCAGGGGATGCCAACGTTGTTCCTCCAATTCTGTATATATAGATTTGAATAATTGATTTGCATATTCTATATATAAGAATGAGAACAAGGTTCGAAGTTTTAGGCACATTGTCAACCAAGGAAAAAAATAACCCACGAAAGTCAATTCAAGTCCGATACGAACCTTTTTGATATTTTATTTTTTGGGGTGTGGAGCGGGTATAACGGGATTCCACTTGACCACAGTCATGTTTAAGATAAAAAGTCCAAAAAGTCCGTTGGTATTTCGCGCTGCATGTATTCACGGTTCTCTTTCCTCTGTGAATGCCAGCGTTACTTTGACTTTGACTCCAGTTTGGTTCAACAAATAAAATTTTAAGATTTTATTGGTTCTCTTTCCTGTGTGAATGCCAGCGTTAAATTGACTTTGACTCGAGTTTGGTTCAACAAATAAAATTTTATAATTTTAAGATTTTATTAATTACGTTTGTGAATACCACT
>APFE031241674.1:0-22098 GCA_000404065.3 Pinus taeda | reverse complement strand
CTCCTTCAAGATCCGATGTTGCGACTATCGATCTTCGATGTCTATGGACCTCCAATACGCGATGCGCCAATATGATTGATGCTCTAATGTTGCGATCGTCGATATCTTTAGACCTCTGATATTCCAATGCGCTGATACACTGATATTCGAGGTTCCAATCTCTTCATGCACTGATATGTTGACCTCCAATAGTTGATGCACCGATATGTTGGACCTTCGATATTCTAGCCTTCTGAGGACTTCAAGTCCCGAATCATCGACAAGCCATAACTATTGAACCAGGAATCCATTTCTAGACTCCCGCATATCATTGGAAATATCTTCGAAATAAATTTCCAATGGAGAGGGTCCAATGTAGGCTTTGAGCCCATATGCTACCTCTAATATGACTCAAAACTCTCTGCCACTCTTTTCCTCCTTGAATCTCTAGACAACTAAAATCACACCCACCATGGTGGTCCTTTGCATGAATCTTGCAGCTATCATGGACTTTCATCTAGTCCATCACTGTAATCATTATTTTATGGCTTCTCCAATAAGCCTGCTACTGTCATGATTTTCTACATGAATCCTGTAGCTACCATGAGATTCCTCCCGGGCCATCATTTCCAACATCTGTTGTCCCAAGCATCTAAGCTAGTCTGGTTGAAATCAATTCCAACACTCCTGCCAACAGTTCGTCAATGCCAAATTCCCAACACATGTCCCCAGCATGACTGCTTTCATCAATTCCAACACACTTGCATATTCCTTCACTAGGATACTAGCCATCCAGACAATGCCAACTGTCCAAAAAAGATACAAGTTTGACTTGTTGTGATTGGAAGCGAACAGAATTGCAAGTGTACCTTGTTGATGGGGCCAGAAATGAGGTATGATTTGAATTTATTTGAATTTATTTTGAATATAATGGAAATTATCTGCTTGGTTCAGGTAAGCATGGAAAATTCTTGGGTTGGGTGGTTGAAACTGGTGGCAAGAATTATCAGTAGTAGTGAAAGAAATTGGAACAAATAGCAATATGTTGGTAAAGCACTTTAGGAGCAGGGTCGTTGTGGAACACTGGTACCCAATAGTTTCCATTGATTTCCATGAGCATATTATGACCGGTATGATGGTTTGAGGTAGGGATATACCTTGGTTTCTGAACCTTATGATGCGAGGAAGCCTTTCCAAAGGATGGATCACCCAGGATATGGGATGCTAGTGGAACTTGGAAGGTGTGTGACTACATGGAAGGGGGTGACTAGATTTCCCGAGAAACTGTCTAGTAGAGAAGGGAAGGTTGGCGATATTTTCTTTTTGGTCATTAGCATTGCCAGATACAATCAAATGCACAATGGAAGTGCACCCTGGAAAAATGAGTCGGTAATTGTTCACTAAGAGGACAAGTGGCGTAGGATTATAGCGTTGGACACTGGATGCATATTTTACCTTCTAGTGGATTATGGACTTCCTAGGAAGGAGGTGAATGTTGGTATTACTTTTGAGGGTGGAGATGTAAACCTCTGGATTACGTTACTGTGGATGCAGGCATCATATCCTTTTATTTGTTGGTTGAGAAAATGTGCACATATTTATATGTGTGTATTTTTGTAAATACTGTATCGAGCTGGATTTATACAAATCCGTAGACAGTATGATTATTTGTTGGTGAAGCAAATGTGTATGTGTGTATATGTGTTTATTATTGTAAATACCATAATGAGTTGTGTTATAAAGCTCCAGTGAACGGTATGTTTTTCATGTTTTAGCAGATGGTCATTGTAAACACTGCAACGATCTATGTTATAAAGCTCTGTGGGAAGTATGTTTTGTTTTCAGTGGTATTGCTGGTTATAGGTGTTGTACCTCAGGAGACAGTTCCTGGCTATGAGGGAACCAATGCCTGAGACATTCTGAGATTGTTTGAAAGATTGAAATTAATGGCTAGAAGTACAGACCATGAAGATGTTTAACCCAAAGTTCTGGTTTTGAAACCCTAGCCATCTAAAGTAGAATGACCAGAGACTATTAGAGTTGTTGAATTGAGGCTTCTGTGATCCATATTAGGTTTACGAGAGATTTTTCGGCGTAAATCACAAGATATATCATTTGTCGACGCGTTTTGAACCAACTAGTGTGGTTCATCGTCAGGGCAAGTTGAAGAATCAGATTCAGCTTTGTGTGTTAAATAGTTTGAGCAGAGCCTCCAACGGCTAAATATGACTTGGGACCAGGGTCAAAAACCAGTTATTTAATAATTAAATGGAATTTAGCTATAATAAGGGACCTTACCTCTAAATAAATAAATAAATTATATGTATAAAGTAATTTAATTTAATTAGTTGTTAAATTTAATAGTTAGTTAAAAGGTATTAACTATTTAATAAATTACATAGAAAATATAATAAGAATAAAATGCATAACTAACTATTTAATAGAGGTATAACTAACTAATATAATATATATAAAGATATTTAAAATTGGTTGTTAAGTTAAATAGTTAGTAAAAAATAAATAAATAAAAATTAATATAATGTATATAATATACTATATATATATATAGATAGATAGATTATTAGAATAAAATAATATTAAAATAAATAAGATAAATAATTATCATATTTAAATTAATTGTATAAATGGAATATACCTAAAAGGATTAAACTACTTATAATTTAAATTTTATATATATTATATATATTTATATATATATATATATATATATATTATATATATATATATTATATATATATATATTTATTAATATATATATTTATATATATATATATATATATATATATATTATATATATATATATATATATATATATATATATATATAAATTAATTAATTAAGATAGTAGTTAGTTATAAAGGCACTAATAGTATAAAAATATTAAAAAAGCCAAGGGGGAACAGAATAAAAATTTTTAACTAATCAAATAAATTATTTGTAAATGCTAAATTAACTTATTATTATAATAATCTAACAAATCAAATAAATAGATGAGTCAAGAAACGAGGGGAGGAGGAGGGGCGGAAATGAAGAAAGCGACTAGGAACAGAGAGCTAGGACCAAACACCTACTGATTTTCCAGCCATCCTCTCTATTGAGATTGCTCGACCTCTTTTCAATTTCAAGAGCTTCCCTAAATTTCCGATGATGGAATTGCGAAACTCTAGAAATGACACTAGCCTCCTCAATACAAACATGATGATTTGTTTTTTCTGCATTCTCAACTAAAGCAGAAGACTTTCATCTCCTATGCTTAAGGTTAGCTGCATGTTCACTAATCCTTTGATTGATGGAGTGACCCGTCTCACCAATATAGGGGGTCCCACAGGAACAAGGGATAATATATACCCCTTTCATATCTTTAGGGTTGATAGGATCCTTTGCTGATCTAAGGGACATACGAATGGTGTTAAGGGGCCTAAAGGTTATAGGGACACTATGCATCTTGAGAATCCTTGCAATCTTATCAGTGGTCCCCTGAACAAACAGAAGATGGACACCAGGAATCCGCTCCTTCGGCTCCCTTTTAGCAAGAGAATTCTTGGTAGCTTTTAGGAAAGCCTTCTGACCCATGTATCTACTATAACCATTCTCAACAAAGACATCAAGGAGATGGGATTTTTCTTTCTCAAAACTCTTTTTATCAGAGATCCTTAGGGCTAGAGTAGCAAGGGTATTGAGAACCCTCATCTTCTGAGCTGGGAAATGGTGGGAACTGGCATGAAAATATTGCTCCGTGTGTGTTTTCTTTTGAAAAACTTGGTGGGAGAGGGAACCATCACTATTCTTAGAAATAAGAATATCAAGGAAAGGGAGGCAACCATCAACTTCTTGCTCTTTAGTGAACTTAATGGCCGAGGATTGATTGTTGAGATGGTCGAAGAAGAGATCTAATTCCTCTTGGTTGTGAGACCAGATAACATTGGTGTCGTCCACATACCTTTTCCAAAGCTTGGGCAGGAGCCGGGATGAGTTAAGAGCCTTGGACTCAAAATCTTCCATAAAAATATTAGCAACGACAGGGGATAGGGGTGAGCCCATGCAACCCCATAGGTTTGCTCAAAGAACTCTCCCTCAAAACTGAAAAAGGTGGGAGTGAGGCAGATCTCAACTAACCGAGCGGTTTCAGGATCTGTTAGGCGGTTGATAACCTCCAAGGCCTCATTAATAGGGATGCAAGTGTACAGGGAAACAACATTCAAACTAACAAGATGTCCCTAGGGACATTCTTGTTAGTTTTGATGTTGTTTCCCTGTACACTTGCATCCCTATTAATGAGGCCTTGGAGTTTATCAACCGCCTAACAGATCCTGAAACCGCTCGGTTAGTTGAGATCTGCCTCACTCCCACCTTTTTCAGTTTTGAGGGAGAGTTCTTTGAGCAACCCTGTGGGGTTGCCATGGGCTCACCCCTATCCCCTGTCATTGCCAATTAATAGGGATGCAAGTGTACAGGGAAAAGACATCAAAACTAACAAGAATGTCCCCAGGGACATTCTTATTAGTTTTGATGCTTTTTCCCTGTACACTTGCATCCCTATTAATGAGGCCCTGGAGGTTATCAACTGCCTAACAGATCCTAACACCGCTTAGTTATTTGAGATCTGCCTCACTTCCACCTTTTTCAATTTTGAGGGAGAGTTCTTTGAGAAACCCTGTGGGGTTTCCATGGGCTCACCCCTATCCCCTATCATTACTAATCTTTTTATGGAAGATTTTGAGTCCAAGGCTCTTAACTCATCCCAGCTCCTGCCCAAGCTTTGGAAAAGGTATGTGGACGACACCAATGTTATCTGGTCTCACGACCAAGAGGAATTAGGTCTCTTCTTCAATCATCGCAATAATCAATCCTTGGCCATTAAGTTCACTAAAGAGCAGGAAGTTGATGGTTGCCTCCCTTTCCTTGATATTCTTATTTCTAAGAATAGTGATGGTTCCCTCTCCCACCAAGGTTTTCGAAAGAAAACACATACAGAGCAGTATCTTCATGCAAGTTCCCACCATTTCCCAACTCAAGAGATGGAGGTTCTCAATACCCTTGCTACTCGAGCCCTAAGGATCTCTGATAAAAAGAGTTTTGAGAAAGAAAAATCCCATCTTCTTGATGTCTTTGTTGAGAATGGTTATAGTAGATACATGGGTCAGAAGGCTTTCCTAAAAGCTGCCAAGAATTCTCTTGCTAAAAGGGAACCGAAGGAGCAGATTCCTGGTGTCCATCTTCCATTTGTTTAGGGGACCACTGATAAGATTGCAAGGATTCTCAAGATGCATAGTGTCCCTGTAACCTTCAGGCCCCTTAACACCATTCGTATGTCCCTCAGATCAGCAAAGGATCCTATTGACCCTAAAGATATGAAAGGGGTATATATTATCCCTTGTTCCTGTGGGACCCCCTATATTGGTGAGACGGGTTGCTCCATCAATTAAAGGATTAGTGAACACGCAGCTGACCTTAAGCATAGGAGATTAAAGTCTTTTGCTTTAGCTAAGCATGCAGAAAAAACCAATAATCATGTTTGTATTGAGGAGGCTAGTGTCATTGCTAAAGTTTCGCAATTCCATCATCGGAAATTTAGGGAAGCTCTTGAAATTGAAAAGAGGTCGAGCAATCTCAATAGAGAGGATGGCTGGAAAATCAGTAGGTGTTGGGTCCCAGCGCTCTCTTCCTGGTCGCTTTCTTCATTTCTTCTCCTCCCCCTCCCCTCGTTTCTTGACTCATCTATTTATTTGATCTATTAGATTATTATAATAATAAGTTAATTTAGCATTTACATTTATTTTATCTGATTAGTTAAAAAAATTATTCTGTTCCCCCCTTGGCTTTTTTAATATTTTATACTATTAGTGCCCTTATAACTAACTACTTCTTAAATTAATTAAGATATATAATAATATATATATATATATATTATGGTAAAGTGTTTAATCCTTTTAGGTATATTCATTTATGCAGTTAATTTAAATGTGGATAATTAATTTTTTTTTTTCCAATTAACTTAATATTATTTTATTCTTTTTATATATATATATAGTATATATATATATATAATATATATATATTATATATATATACATATACATATATACTACTATTAGCTTAACAACCATTTTAAAATTCTTTATAATATATATAAAAAATTAGCTTAAACAACTTTATATATATATTTATAATTAGTTAGTTATACTTCTATAAATAGTTAGTTTATGTTTTATTCTAATACTTTATATTTTCTATGTGTTTATTAAATAGTTAATACCTTTTAACTAACTATTAAATTTAACAACTAATTAAATTAAATTACTTTATACATATAATTTATATATTTATTTAGAGGTAAGGTCCCTTATTATAACTAACTTCCATTTAATTATTAAATAACTGGTTTTTGACCCTGGTCCCAAGTCATATTTAGCCGTTGGTATAGTTAGCTATTGGAGGCTCTGCTCAAACTATTTAACATGCAAAGCTAGATCTGATTCTTCAACTTGTCCTGACGATGAACCACACTAGTTGGTTCGAAACATGTCAACAAATGATATGTCTTGTGATTTACATCGTAAAATCTCTCATAAACTTTGAGAGTTGCAAGGTGGAGATGTAAAGTACAAAATGAGGAGACAAATTTTTCGCACAAGCAATTAAGAATTTGTGTTACAACTCTGTAGAAAGAATGATGGATGATGAAGAAGAAAATGAATGAGATTCCCAAATGTGGAACGCTTCACTAAGGGCTTCAATATTAATTTTTAATGATTATAATGAAATTTTAATGAGTACAATGAAGTAAATTCATTAAAAACATAAACTAAAGCGCCAACTACATCTTACACCATCCAAGAGAGGAAAAACATATATGAATGTTGAGACATGGCAAAAAAGAAATCACTACAACACCGATTCTAGAATCAAACTGCATATATTATTCAGGCTTCAAAATGATTCTAGTTTACAATAATCAGTCCTAAAGACTGGACTTCGAACCCCTTCATTGAGCTTTTTCTTCAATTTTATTCTCTCTTCTCAGCCTAACCAACTAACTATCAAAAAAGAATCCCTTTTGGAACTGACTCCTAGACCTAGTAATCAAACACTTTTTCCTTTAAAACAGTTATAAAACTATTTATTTAGAAAAAATAAAAATTATAAGTTATAGAATATTATATATAAAACAAACACAATATTTTATAATAATATTTTTACAAAAATGTTGGGAACGGGTCCCCTGGGGTCAATTTTGGGTTAAAAGACCAAGTTTTTGGGCTGAAAGCCCGAATTTTGTATAAAGAAATGTAAAGTCTCCGCATTTTGTGATCGTGGAGCGCGAAGATATCAAGAGTCAAAAAGGGTTTTCACCCTAAGTTTAGATAGGTTGTGCTAGCTTGAGGAGATCTGCCCTTGGCCCATATACCATGGGATTGTATAAAAAAGAGGTCTTAGAGGAGTCTAAGAGAGAACAATGGATAGTTGGAGTCATTGATGAGTTTGTGAAAAGCTAAGAGCGAGAGTTTTAGTGTAGGAAAGAGGCTCTGCAGCTGAGTGTGCAAACCCCTGCAGCTGTGTGCGCAGGGTAGTTAGAGTCTGTATTGGAAATCTGGATCATCAATAAATAGAAGTATTCTAAAATTACTATGTATTTTGCTTTTGTCAATTACGTGTGATTATGTTATGTTAAGCACTGGGGTTATGTTTTATTGCTAATTTGATGCGTGAATCTATATGTTCTCCTCTATTATATGAACGCAAGTAGAGATATATGTTTACGCAAAGATAATCTTAATTACATGGTAGAGTTGGCAAACACTTAAGATAATTCAGGAAATTATACAGTAAAGTAGTTACAGAGGTGTGTAAGTTCCTGAATCGCCTGTAGGGTTGTGCGAAGGATGATCGCAGACCTTCACGGAGGTTCTTAAAGACTAATAAAAGAAGTACATTGATAAGCCCTAAAGGCTTATCGAGCTGCGCAAACGCAGAGTTAAAGTGTAAAACCGACATCACAACCATCTCAGGGTGTGGAAACCTGGTTCCTCCATCCCCCCATACTACTTCGGGTGAGACTTCAGTCCGCACTTTGCGGATTGATGCCAAAAGGGCCAATAGTGTAGGGATTTTCTTAGCTGACTAACATTGAACCTGGGTGAGGGCCCATCAAGCCAACAAATGGTTTCGTTGCCAGGATCAGGATCTACATAACGAGATGTGTGATGTTGCATCATCGGAATCCAACTAAGAAGGAGATTGAAGACTGGTTGGATAGAAAGATCCACGAATTCGCAGCGTAAGAAAACAGGAATCCATGATTGACGAAAGAACAGTGGCTGGATAGATATCTATACATAGAGATACACGAAATCTTCTTTTGTTCCTTCCCGTTTGAATTATATGAGCGGATCACAAAGCTGGAAGACGGCCAAGGGAGGTGGAGGCTTGATGGTCCGATTGTCTGGACCTCACAGTTAGTACGAAAATTGGAATCCTCTGAAGATAAGATCGCGCGTGTTGTTGATCATTGGCTCGCCCATTTCATAGGAGGGTTTCTGATAGAGTTTGTGATCGATACTTCGATCAGTTATAGCAAAGCAGAGCGCCACTTCTTCAAGGGTCCGTGAGGTAAGTATTTGAAATCATTAAATACTTGGATTAATATGCTCTTGTGTGAAAAGTGGGTCATGTAGTTACCTTGATGTTTGGAGCTACGTGAAGTGGAAGGTCTTTCTGGCACAGAGGAAGAAAAGGTCCTGAATATAGCCCACTAATTGAACCTCCTCGGAGTGATGATGAAGGAGTAGCACAGGCTTCTCCGCTGAGCACTATTCAATTGATAAGACAAGGGTTCCTAAGAATACCCACACCACCTCCATTCTCATCTCAACCATCCACACTGCTTGCATCCTCACCTCCACTGCTTACCCCCTCACCCATACCACCGCCACCTCCACCATCTTTCAACATGTCGAACTCTGTAAAGTTACCAGTGTTCAGGGGCATAGGAAATGAAGGTCCAAACCATTTTTGGTTCGTCACGAAGGCTGTATGGGAATCTTAGGGTATCACGGATGATCAAATGAAGAAAGCAGCGTTGGTTAGTGCTTTGCAGGACCGTGCACTAATGTGGTACATTAAGTACAGTACTAATAACTTGACATCCACATTGGCAGATATCCAGACTGCACTAAATAGGGAATTAAATTGACCTAAGTCTCCAGCACAATCCATCATGGGGTTCAAGGAGATCATGATGAACCCTAGAGAAATACCCTGGGATTTGGATCAAATATTGAAGTTTACGATACATGAAGCCAACATGAATCTGACTGATGGGCAGCACCGTGAATGGTTTGTGGCCTCACTCTTGCCTCACCTAAGGGTTTCACTATCACAACAGAAGATTGGGACCTAGGTGGAAGCTCTAGAAATCCCAATGAGATTGCATGAGATAGCAATGCATGATTATAATATGGGAGTTCAGCAGATTCACATGCAGTTGTAGAACCTTTGCCTTGAAATGCAAACCTTGAAGAAAGACATAAAAGCTCGCCCAGAGGCACGTGAAGAAGTCTGGTGCCTTTAAATGCAAAGGTCAGGGGCATGACAAGGATCACTGTCTAATCTTTGTGAATTGTGTTATAGCAGAGGGACCAATGCCTCTGAGGCCGGAGGCTACAACAAGGCCAAGTACAGGGCTCGCACTATGGTGTGCTATCTGCCAGGCAGTTAGGAAACATGCAACTGATAATTCCCTTTGCTGCAGAAATTCGTACAGATGCCACAACAACTCTTCTACAATTTCAGTCAATTAGTGGATCATGAAGATCATAATTTTCGTAGTTACAAATTAATGATGGACAGGATAGCTGCATAGAGGGTGCAGGAAGAAACGCAGCCTCCAGACCAAGGCATTGGACGAGCGTGATGTGAGTATCAGGGGCACAGTTGAGGCTGAGGTGGAGGAGGACCTGGTAGAGGTCGAGGGAAGCTTATTTGTTACAATTGTGGAGGACTAGGACACTACGCGAGAGACTACCCGAATCCGACGTGATTGTCATGCCGCTATTGTACTCAGTTTGACCATGCGACTGAGGATTTCCCTATATTGTTGGCTAAGATTCACAAAAATGGGGCGCACCCTCCGCAGTCGACTCAGAACCTACAGCTGATAAGGGTTGAGCCTCACGAGGAAGACCCTAAGATAAACATTATGCTGCGAAGTGGAACAATGACTGGTGAGGATAAGGGGAAGCAGCCTGCAGAGGGTGAGTGGGTCTGCAAAGCACCAGAAAAGGAGACTGGGTTTGATCTGTAACGCATAAGAGAAACATTTATGGAAGTGAAGAAAAAAATTTCTGAGGCCTCTACTTCAGGAAGCCAGGAGAAACCAGTTGAAGAAATTGACCCATCCATGATTACCACGTCCTTGGAGACCTGCATGAAACTGCTCTACGATAGTAAGGTTGTAAAGGGACTGTAGGAACTAATCAATTGGTGCGCTAGCAACGATAATTCTACTAGTGAACCAGATGTAGTCTGAAATCTTGGTAAGCATAAGGCAAGGACTGGACATGAGATGAGACTCACTATGCAAATAGGAGAATACGAAATGGAACAAGTTATCTTGGACCTGGGGTCTGATGCGAATGTTTTTCTGAAACAAACATGGGAAAGAATGGGGAGACCTGCGCTACAGTGGTCTCCTATCTAGTTAAGGATGGAGAATCAATATAAAATCATCCCAATGGGGAGTTTGCAGGGTGTAATAGTTGACATTGAAGGCACGAGCACACTTGCAGATTTTGAAGTAATAAAGATTGTGGATGATAGCAATCCCTACCCTACGCTCCTTGGGATCAATTAGGCCACTGATATGAATGGGGTAATCAACCTGGAGAAGCGAAAGATGATATTTGAGAAAAAATCACTCTGTGTAGTGGTGCCACTAGATCCTTCAGAAGGACGTGCTATACAAAACCAGTCCGTGATTATGAAAGAGATGATGATTTGGACCAGATTTACAAGATAACGGCGCGAGACCAAGATTGGGTGAATTCGAAAGTAGACGGACATATTGCATGGGACCTCGAGAGCTCCTGCAGATCAGATTCGGAAAAAGAACTGGAGCACTGGTAGAACCGGCTGCATGAAGTATCTATGCTGTGATGTAATATGATGACCAAGTCACTTCACTGCGTGTCATCAGAGGTAAGAAACCTACCTCACTATGGCAGGTTAATTGACGTTGATCGCTTTTTGGATGCATTCGAAAGGAAAGTGCCCGAGAAGCATCACTTCCAAGCATTAGATTGGGTGCTATGCACTACACCTACAAGATGGTGGCATACACATAAGGACAGTTTTGAGGATTGGCACAAATATAGAAGGATGATGAGGATATGCTTTGGCCACCCGAAGGTACGACTAACAGAAAAGTATAACGAGAGGAATGATCCACATGATCATTTGGCCAAATGGAATGAAGTATATGGAGCGAAGCCTTAGCCGGAGTGGGCCCATCTGTTTTGTCATACCTTGGAAGTTATACCAATGAATTGGTACTTAGAGACAGAACTCCGTCATGGCACCAAAGAATGGGATGTTTTACGTCAAGGATTTCTGATGACGTTCAGTTTTGAGGATGGATTTGAATCTATCGATGAAGTGTTGTAGGAGGTTAAGACATCCATCTTTAGGGTACTACAGGATCCTCTAGACCTGATTGGACTAGCAAGTTGAGCCATGCACTGGAGTGTTACAATGTAATAGCGAAAGAAGAAGACAAAGACCTGAGAAAGATTAATATCCCAGAGACTGAAGGTCACCGCAGAGTTGAACGACCACAACTAGAGAACCTCGACATAACAGATCTGCTCAAAACTAGACAGGTGAACATTGACACGGAGGTAGAGCCGAAGTTTCCAAAGATTAGGGACTATTAGGATGACGCGACAGTATATAAGGTCGTCGAACTGCTCCGCGAATAGTAGGACTTGTTCCCCATGAGGTTTTCGGATCTGAAAGGGTTAATAGGAGACCTTGGTGTCATGAATATCACCCTAAAACTAGACGTGAAACATGTGAAACAAAGACCTTACCGCATCAATCCAAAGTATAAGGAAAGGGTCTGTGTTAAGTTAGATAATATGCTCACAGTAGGTATTATTGAACTGGTGGAAGAATTTGATTGGGTAAGCCCAATAGTGGTTCAGGAAAAGAAGCAAAAGGAAGAAATAAGGATATGTGTAGATCTCAAGAAGTTGAATGATTCTTGCGTGCATGATCCCTTCCCAACCTCGTTCACTGATGAAGTCCTAGATAATGTTGGTGGCCAAGAAGCATATTCGTTCACTAATGGGTTCTCTGGGTACCATCAAATAAAGATCGTGATGGAGGATAGAAGTAAGATTACCTTCGTAACTAAATGGGGATGCTTCCAATATACGGTGATTCCTTTGGGCTGAAGAACGTGCCGACAATCTTTTCGCACGTAGTCATCATGGCGTTCAAGGATTTTATTCATAAATTTATGGAAGTATACTTTGATGATTGGACAATGTTCGGACTGGTGAAGCGCCATGTGGCAAGTCTGCTCTTGATGCTAGATACATGCCGGAGGTACCATATCACGCTCAATCTGAAGAAATATTTTTTTTGTGTCCCTTTTGGGATCTTGCTAGGCCATGTGGTATGCAGGCAGGGCTTGATGGTAGATCCAGTGAAGATCGCAGTCATAATCAATTTGGAGGCGCCAAGGAGTGTGAAACAATTGCGCATAACACTGGGGCATACTGGATACTAGAGGAAATTCATCAAGAGTTATGCCCAAATTACCGCGTTGATGGAGAAATTGTTAAAAAAGGATGTTACGTTCTGTTGGAATGAGGAATTCCAGAAGAGCTTAGATGTCTTGAAGGATAAGAAGGTCACCGCGCTAATCCTGGTCTTCCTGGATTGGAAGAAGGAATTTCATGTGCATGTGGACGCATCATGTATTACGCTCGAAGCAGTACTGACACAGGCCGGTGAAGGGGACTTGGATCATCCTATAGTGTTTGCAAGTAGGAAGCTGTCCAAGGCAAAGAAAAATTATTCCACAACAGAGCACGAAGGATTAGCTATGGTGTACGCACTCCAGAAGTTCAGGCACTATTTATTGGGCAGACACTTTAAGATGTATACGAACCCTTCTATGTTGAAATACCTCGTCAAAAAGCCTGTGTTTGGGGGGGAAAATATGCAAGTGGTTGTTGTTGTTCCACGAGTATGATTTTGAAGTTATTGTGAAACCAGGACGCTTGAATGTTGGACCGGATCATCTGTTGCACATTGAAACGGGAGGGGAACCTACTAATTTGCAGAAGAACCTACCTGATGTGCAGCTCTTTGTAATGCGTGTTGCAGATAGTCACTTTTAAGATATTATCCACTTCCTGACGATAGGAATGGCTCCAAACAGTTATACAAGTCAACAGAAGAAGGAACTGGTAGTGTGCACGGCAGATTTTTCTATCATTGAAGGGAACTTGTACAAAATGGGATCAGTTGAAATATTGCGGCGTTATGTGCCAGAGTTTAAACGAAACAGCATCTGCAGGAAAAGCAACAGCGCAGAAGATTCTACGCATTGGGTTATGGTGGTTGACCTTGCATAAGGATTCAAAAGCATATTGTAGTGCATGCGATGCATGCCAAAGGACGGGAAGACCCTCACGTAGGGATGAGTTGTCGTTGAATCCACAGATATCACTACAGCCCTTTGAGAAGTGGGAGATTGACTTTGTAGGACCAATTTAGCCTCCAGGGAAGAAGACAGGTGTGCGGTACATCATCACCGCAACTGAATATTTAACCATATGGGCAGAGGCGTAGGCTGTGAAGGACTGTACGAGCGCGACAGCTAAAAAATTTATCTTTAAGTACGTGTTAACAAGGTTCAGTTGTCCAAAAATCCTAATGAGAGATGGCAGTACACACATTCTAAATGAGACAATCAACGCGATGATAGAGGAATTTTAGGTTTACCATCAAAAGAACACACCCTATCATCCGCAAGCTAATGGGATGGTGGAAGTGTTTAATAAAATATTGGAGGGAATGCTCACGAAGGTTTGCAATGCTCAAAGAAATGACTGGGATGTTCGCATACTCTCGGTGCTATGGGCTTATAGAACAAATTGCAAGAAGTTGACTGGACAAATGCTGTTTAGACTGGTTTATGGCATGGAAGTTGTGATGCCGCTGGAGTAAATTGTACCTAGTCTGTGCATAGTGGCATTCACAAGAATGGCAGATCGTGAAGGCCTGGAGGAGAGTCTCATGCATCTAAAAGAACTTGAAGAAGATTGATTTCTAGCTGGATTCCATCAACAGGTTCAAAAGGAGTGCGAAAATGCATGACATGGTTGGCACATCATTGGCTAGGGCCTTATGTCATTAAGGAGATTACCGATGGTGGAGCAGTTCAGTTGGTAAAATTGAATGGAGAACCCTTCCATGGACGGGTGAATGGTAGTTGATTGAATCCATACACCAATGATCTGGCTAGATGACTACATGGTGGCAGCATAGTCTTAGCGCTCCAGGCAGCTGAAAGGAGGTGCAGGACTATAAACTACATTGCCCGGGTTGGGGAGCTGCATGATTGGGGAACTGCGCGGAGTGAAGGAATATCATAGTGTCAGCAGGAACGCGCAAGGAGTTGCGCTATCCAAGAAGGGACCGCATAGGGAAGCTGGAAAGTGACCATTATGGTCATTGTTCATGACTTGACACTGGGAAAACAGTGAAATGGAGCGAGGGGGGGTGGAATTTAAGTAAGAATTTAAGGGCAAGATCTATGAAAATTTGTCGCCAATCCAACATTTATGAACGAGTTATGGGGGGAACGGTCAGATTTGAATTTGAAAATGCCTATAAATTACAGGTGGCTACTATGACACAGGTAAGTTCCCTTTGCAGACAAAGGCAACTCCTCTAGCCCTAGAGTGGGTCTAGTCACTGCATAGACAACACCAAAGCAAATTTCCTTAGAAAGTTGGTGTTATGAATACCTACCTTCAATCCGATGTTCGATGAAGTCCTCATCATGTTGCTCCAGCTCTTGTTCTTCTAGTTGCTCATTCCTAAAAACAACATGTAGAGAAACACCACAAACACAATAGAAAATGACCAAACAATCTACTTGAAGAGTCTAGGAACCTCAAGCTACCAACATACAATTTAATGCACGATATAGGAAACAAGATATTTATTTGTATTAATATAAATCAGAGTAAAACTTACAACTGAGCCTTGACGTTGTAAGCCTCCTTGAAGGGTCCTGTCAGTATGTCTCCATAAGCATTTAGTTGTGAACTGTCTCCCAAGGGAACATATGACTTTCTCTTCTATCCAAGAGGGTTGATGCTAGAAAGCTCTCAAGCCAACTCTACTCAAATACCTCTCAAATCAAAATACAAATGAGACTACTTCCATACTCTAATAACACTCTCTACCTCTACTCCTCTCTTAGGAACTTGGAACTATCAAATTACATCTAGCTATCATCCAGTTGCATCCAAGCTAGCTGATATCATTCATGGAGGAGATATTTATAGGATGGAGAGGTCCCATAAGAGAAGGAAGGAATAGCTTATCTCTTAAGGAGGTTGCACAAAAGGTAGAACAACTATCCCAGAGGAGAAAGGCGAGCTCAATTGACCCAACAACCAGCCCTAGGAATGCCCATGAAGCAATTTCATCTCGAAGTTTTGACGAATTGTTGAAAAACTTGCCAAATATGGCTCGTCACAGGTGCAACATAGGGACAGAATGAAAACTTCACTAGGGCTAGTGTTAACTTGACCATCTTCGTGAGAGGAATAACTTCTGACTCGCGACAACCCAGAAACTTAGGTAAAAATGGTCTTCTTCAGGGATAATGAATTGAGACACTCTTCCTGAGATTGCAAGGAAGGTAATGACACATCACAGATGTTAGTAACAGGGACCAGCAGTATCTGGGATTAGGGAATGCAGAGTTGGTGACAAATTACTGTGTAACAGATGCCCCCTAAAGAATGAAGGCCGAGAGAGTGGAAGGGGTGAAATGTTTTACGAATCCATAAG
The DNA here is from genome assembly GCA_000404065.3 of Pinus taeda. Taxonomy (NCBI): domain Eukaryota; kingdom Viridiplantae; phylum Streptophyta; class Pinopsida; order Pinales; family Pinaceae; genus Pinus; species Pinus taeda. Next base: position 6,000 of record APFE031241674.1, on the reverse strand, counting down.
CGAAATAGAACATCCTTGCGAAGAACCTGCAGACGCAAGTACAACTGATATCTCTGATACATGAATACATACTGAAAGGAAATACATGTACATAAGGCATGGGTGCAGCCATCCAGAAGATAAACATAAATGGTCTATGGCATGGACGTAGCCATCTGATCAGAAAGACCACAAAAAGACTCAAGTATGGTTGCAGCCATCCAATCAAAAGAGTCATGTATAAATCAATCCACGCAACCTGGACTTGTGTAATCTGAGCCCAGGGTCTTGAATCCCAACCTGACCATTGTACAATTTCTAATATGTGAATAGATGTGTTGAAGTCGAGCATGCTAGAAAATCACTTGATTATCGGCCAATGATGTGAACCATTAACAAGCACGAGAGAGACCACCAGTAATGTCAATGGTTCTCAAGGTACTGTTAGTACAATCCACAAAGTATGAAAAATGCTCTGCAGTCGAACACTTGTGAAATCACTTGATCGAAGACCAATGATGCAAGCATGTCGTCGAATGCGAAGAACTTGCCATGAGGCATGCAAGCTCCAAGGTACCAGAAAGAGTCTCTAGGTCAACTTCCCAGATAATGAGCTGAAGTCAATAGGAAGCGAACGGTCGAAGGAGGGCCATAATGTTTCCCACATCATCGACGCAAGACAAAGGAACAAGGTGATTGTGAATGAGACAGAGAATTTGAGGAAGCCATGTAAGGCTACAAACTATAGAAGGATTAATCTCTTGAACATATAGGCGACACAACTCCGGAATTTGGCAACATTTTGGTACTAAGGGATCAAAGGTCATGACGACGCGGCAAGGATCAGATGGAACGAGGCAAAACAAATAACCCAAAACCTAGAAGGTTGATGATAGAATGAGGATATCCCAACCCGACACAAAGCAGAAAGAGTGTCAATGTCTAATAATGACAAGCTATCATAATAACTAATACGATCAACAGAATGTTTCCAAATTTTCCCCCACCATTTCTAACGAGTACCCCAATTATTTTTGAAACACAATCTTGAAGGGGATAGCATATGCTTGTAATGTAAGTTCATCCTTGAGACAAATCCAACCTAGTGATTTTTAACAAGCCCGAGGAAGGAGAAGCTCGATCTTGTCATGGTGACAAGTCCAATGTCGTCAGGGTTTAACGAGACTGACATAAGTAAAACTCAGAGTCTTTTTCATGTTTAGAGAGTTTGAAAAAGACATAGAAAAGAAAACTCCAAAGGTCTCTTTTCGTAAATTTGTCCCTCAAACCTGAAAAGGTAGAAAATAATGTCCAAGGGAACCTATTGACCAGGAAAGATCAACGTATACATTTTTTGTAACTAATCTATCCCAACTCGAAAAAGGGGTAAACGTATACTAGGTAGATGATGCTTCACAACCTTTAGTGAATTCAAGGCGACAAGATCTCAGCGATATTTTCACGTTTCAAGAGTCAAAAAAGAGCTTAAAGATGACTCCAAGAGGGACTTTTTCATGTTTTTACCGAGTCCAAAAAATTATAAAATATAACTCGCAGGGTAGTCTCCAGGGTTCGCAAAACATATTGTTGCACAAAAACAAGCGTCAAATCCATCTTTGACATAAAAAAAAACATGAAATAGGCAAAAACCTAATTTACAAACCCTAATTTCACCAAAAAGGCTTATAAAAGAGTCATTTGGTAAAAAATCAAATTACATTTCACCATTTTACCTCAGAGTGAAAAATTTACCCTTGTGCATTCGAAATTTCAACGATCGACTGCAGAAAGATCAGCAGCCTGTCAGAAAATTCGTCCAGTCCACGTAAGCTCTAATCTTTTTCCTACATATTTACATAGATAATACTTCATTTTTTATGGTTTTAGCCACCCCCAAGGAAGGATTTAGGGCTAGCATATGTGTGGTGGTCATCGTGAGTCACTAGCTCAGGACCGCGATGACCCAAAATCTTCCACGGGGAGAAAACAGGGTCTTCACGACTGTACACGGAAAAGTCGCAAAGATCTCGATTTTTCCAAATGGGTGATTTTGGCTCGGTGCACCTATTTGAAAAACAGGCGTGCCGAGCACCGATTCTTAATATTTTTCAAAAGTGAAGTCATTTCTTTGGATTTTAAATACAAGTAAAGTACTTATAATCCTTTATGTGTGTGTGCAGGAAGAAAAATGGTGATTGAGTGGAAAGAATGAGAGCACACTGGTGATGATGAACTAGCCATGGGAGACCAAGACTACCTGGATGTGCTCCAGAACTGTGGTATGCTGAAATTTTTCATGGTGCCTAGTCTGAGGGTACAACCAGACTTACTCCAATATCTAATTGGAGTGTGGGATCCAAATGAGGCTAAGTTCAACATCCAAGGGCAAGAGCTAGAGATTGAGGCAGCAGACATCTACTTCTTGGCATGTTTGTCACGAAGGGGGGAAAGGCCCCTCATGACCGTGACTCAGATCACTAGAGAAACTATGGACATGATGATGGGAAGACTGTGTCCAAAGTTAGAGAAGTCAAATAAGGGCGAAAAGCTCAAGATTGCTACTGTTAGAGACTTGTCTCTCTATGTCCTCCTCTCGACCATCACTAAAGCAGCTGGCTCACAGGCCCCACATGAGGCCACCAAAACCCAACTTCAACTGGCCACCGACTATATGGATCCTACTATCTTCAACTGGGTCAAAGCCGTGGCTGATAACATGAAACGGAAATTAACAAAGTGTCAGCGAGGGGACGTAAAATAGTTTGGGTATGGGTTCATCCTAGTATCATTCATCCTTGAGCGCCTTCCTATGTTTCAGAGACAGGAAGTAGTCGTAGCATGGTCGACTCTGTGGGAGCCACGGATGACTCAGTGGGCGTTGCTGATGCCCATAGGAGGCGGGGGTCAACATATGTCATGGAGACTCGAGTTTTTCTAATGGTTGGATCACCAACTTGTCATTGTCAAGGACTCGGCATATGTTGGGATAGATTTCAAGGGTGATCCAGAGTTAGTACTCCCCCCAGGGGAACATTGGGACCACAGAGGTAACAAATTTTGATTTTTTAAATATTTTGTAATTTTTACCATTTTTTATATATGTTCTGATCACTATGTTTTAATCTGGAAAATGTTGGGCTGGAAAGGCCTACAGGTTTGTCTCTGATTGCTTGGAGAGTTGAGCAGGAGTTTGAGATTCCTCCTCCTGGTGGAGATGTAGAGGACGAGATCGCTCGTGACCTAGAGGGATTGACGGAGGGAATCCCTGACTACGCGAGATACGAGGATGTTCCTCGACAGTACCAATGACACATAGTAGGGGTGTCAGGCAGGATTCACCGACTTCCGGACGTGTTGTCCAACCAGTCGTTTACTATAGAGAGCACCACATAGATTAGACTCCTAGGTTTAATTTCTACCATTTTTGAAAGACATGTTGTCTTGTGATGTAACCGAACACATATTTTTTGAGCACTGCAATGTGCAACACTGATAATATATATATATATATATATATATATTATATATATATATAATATATATATAAATATATATAATATAATATATATACCTATGGTTTTTTCTATATTGACTCATTATGTCTTTAATGATTTACTGTCATAAATGTCGCAAATGTCTATCTAATACATGATTTGCCAATGCATCAGTTAATGTATTTAGTCTTCTAGCAATCTGTCGATATGTAATATAATCAAAATTCATTTCCAGTAAACGAACATGTAAATCAACCTTAAAATTTGAGGATTTATGATCGAATAGCACCCATTGAGTTGAAGAACAACAAGCTGGGAATCTAGATTCACGATCAATGCGTGAATATTGAGGACAACAGCCTCAACCAATAATTCAATGACGGCACTATATTCAGCGACATTGTTTGTGGTACATCCTAGACAAACACCTTGAAGATCCACCAACTCATTGTGAGGATTGTAGACAACCCATGCTGTGGAGGAAAGATTTTGGGTACTACGACAGGCACCATCAGCGAAACCGACATAAGGTGCGACAGACATCTGCATAAGAAGAAAAAAGGACACAATAAGTGGCAAATGCTTAATGCATGAAAGACTCATGCATAAGATAAGTTGCATGCCCCCCAGCATAATGATTCAAATCGAGGGACATGTCCCCCAAGCTCCATTTCATTCAATGAGGTGGATGGAATGAAGGTTCACTTGCGAGATCTTGGAAAGACTCGACTGGGATGTGACGAGAGCGTAATCAAACACTCGATTTGGAATAGGGAGTTGTTTCATTTTTTAACAAGGCTGACACATTAAAAGAACTATCCTCGTATCTGTGGTTTTATTTTTTAACGAGGTTGACATATGAACAAACAAACTATCCTTGTAACCCTTGTTTCATTTTTTAACGAGCTTGACACAAGACAAGGAACTATGCTCGGTACATCTGGATTCATTGTTTAATGAGGTTGACACCAGACCAAGTACTCTCCTCGTAACCCTTGTTTCATTTTTTAACGAGATTGACACAAGACAAGGAACTATGCTCCAGAACATCTGGATTCATTGTTTAACGAGGCTGACACCAAACCAAGTACCCTTCTCATCAAAACTATTCATGGACCATATGAGAACATGTCCTCCAAGAGGTCTTCACTAGATGGAGGGACCATGCTCTGGGAGGAATACATGTCATTGGGTACCAACGATAGATCAGGTTCCAATGCCCCCAGTATATGATGTACGATACCATCTATGTGATCATAAACAGATGCGGAGATGGAACGGGTAGCCACATAATTGACCTGTGGTAGGGAAGGTACGGCTTGCAAACAAGAACCGATAGGGGGTGATGGTTACAAAGGAGGTACCTGGTGACTAATGAATGAAAATTGATCAAGAGTCACAATTATTCTGTCGTGCGGAAAACAAACCACACGGAAAATTGAAGAAAAAAGAGCTCCCATGACATAAATATAGTCACAGCCAAGGAGAAGATTGAAATCTAATGAACATTGGATGACCATCACGTCTATATAGATGGTCTTGCCTCCCAAAGTAATAGGGAACTTTGGAAGGATCCCTAAAGGTTGATTGGTTCCTCCGTAGAAAGCCAACAGATTCTGGGTGACAGGCATAAGTTGCGGGGAACCCAAAGCTTGCCAAGTAGTGGAAGACATGAGGCTAACAGACGCACCTTCATCTAATAGAGTGTCAGGTACTGCCATATCATAGGCATGTACTATGATCTAGAAAGGCACATAAGATGGGAGGCAGAAAGTAGTCAAGTGACTCCAATTGAAGGAAATGATAGAACTACTTGGTGGGGGTATCATATGATTTCCCCCATGTGTTGCAAGAATAGAATAAGGACTCTCCTAAGCAGCTGAGATAGGAGGGCCATCCTTTGATTCATAAGAATCTAAAGAGATGAGAAGAACATGAGTAGTATGATCATTATGCACTTCCGGAGCAGAGTGAGCAACCGGTGGTGAAACCAAGTCGACACTCTCTTTGACCAATGGTTGGTCGGGAACAGACACCAGAGAGTCAGGTTCAAGAAGAGCAGGGTGGGTAAGAGATGAATCTAATGTTGAGATTGCAACAAGATGATGGAGCTTAGTGAAAAGAGTCGCCTTCACTAAGTGGGCCCGCAGGCAAATTATGGTGCAAAGTCTATTTTTAGACATATGGATCATGTCTATGAGTTGCAAGATGTTGTTTATGGATTATTGGTCAAGTTGGAAAAAATAGATGGACTTCTATTTTTAGACAACAGCGGTGACACTGTCAAGTCTAATTATAGAGCAGTCAAATATGATTAGCTCATAATAATATTTAGACTATAAACTTTATCTTATTCTCTTGGAGCACTTCAGTTTGAGCTACAGATGTGGCACATGCAGCTTTCAGAAGGAAATATGTTTTCTTTGTGGGTCAGTTGAGTTGTTGCATGCATGACTTCAGTTAGAACTCAATCAGTTGAGTTTGGTGGAGTTGATTGTGGAGTTGATGGAGTTGTGTTCAGTTTGAC
>APFE031241672.1:58632-88238 GCA_000404065.3 Pinus taeda | reverse complement strand
GATTCAGGTGCTTTACCTTTGTCTGTATCATCAGTTTTACCTTTCTGTTGGTTTCTTCTCTGCTCAATTTTGTCCCATGGTAGCTTGCATGTAGAGGCATCATGTGATCCATTTGTTTTGCAGCGAATACAATGTAAATCTTCCTTTTCTCCTTGAGAATGTCTGCCCCCCCACCTCTGAAGTATCTTCCTCTTCCTCTTCGTCCACCTCTTCCTCTTTTAGAATCTTGAGTAGGATTTTTTTCTTTATGAGCCAGGCATATAGTCTCTTTAGAAGATTCAGGGACTGTCTTATTTCCAAAGGCTTTTTCTCTTTCAGCAAACTTTTTCACAAGAGAGTCAAAGGTTATATACTTGAGATTTCCATTTGCTTGCAAAGACTCAAGATAATTGGAGTATGTAGGATACAGTGCCTTGAGAAAAGCAATAAGAGATATATCTAGCTCAACTTTAGTGGATTTGATATCATGCACTATAGATTTTATTTCAGATGCAAGAGCAAGAGGGTCATTATTTTGCAGTTCAAGAGTGAAGAGTTAATCATAAGTTGGATGACTTCAAGTGCAGAATGTGAGTCATAGAGCTCTTTCAGCTTTTGTAAAGCTTCAAAGGTAGTTGAACATGTTGTAAGGTGACGACTCACCTCCTTATTTACAGACGTTGCTATTAATGCGTACGCTTTGCTGTTCTTGTTTTCCCAGCTGGCAAGCTCTTTGTCTGATGTAGGCTTTTCTGGGTCACTGTCTCCTTCTTCGACACACACTCCTTTCCACAACTCATTAAAAATGAGGGTGTGTTGTACCATCCGGGACCAGTCAGGATAGTTCTCCTTGCTAGTGAGAACTATTCCTATCATAGAGATGATTGAATGCATTCTGTAAAATGTTACTTCTGCTGATATAAAAAACTTTTGCTGATATATTAATGCTTCTGATGGTGAAAAAAAATGCTCTTAAAAAACTTCTGCTGCTTTAAAAAATGATTTTGATATGGAGAAAACTTCTGCTACATATATCACCATATATATATTTCTGCTTTAAAAATGATTTTTATATGGAGAAAAAATCATTTAAAATTCTTCTAACTATATATATGGCCCACGACTATCTACACTTTCGCATTCAAACCTCAGAAAAAACAGATTGTAATCGGAATACGAAATCATTCCCTCGGATCAAAAATCCAAAAGTCTATCCCCTGGGATCCACCTTATCAAAATTCTCCTTTTTATTTTTAATCACTTTACTTTTTAGCACTGTTCTTCTCTTATTTTAGCACTTTGGAAGTTGATGGAATCAAATGAAAGAAGGCAAGACACGGTGACATGATTTGGAACCGCCTCAGCACTCATATAAATACAGTATTTGCTTCGCTGTTTTTGCAGGTCGCTCACTGCTCTTCACTCCAACTTTGAAGCGTGTTGTGTGTAAGAAAAGAGGGGAGATCGATAATGGCGGGAAATGGAGTTGGCACTCGACTCACTGCGTTACCATACTAACTGTGCATCTTTTCTATGCCTAATCATCGACATGGACTAAACCTTTTACATATTCCATTAGAGAATTACATTCTTCATTCTGGGTGAAATAAAACAAGTAAAACGCTACCAACATCGCAAACTGAAACTGCCTCTTAAGTGAAACTGCTTACAAATTCTAACTTTAAAATTGCGGAGAGATTATCAGTTGCATACATTTTCGCCATAAGAAGAACAACGGTGTTACCGAGGAGTACGCAGTCTTCAGATTGGGAGTTTGTAAGAAGAACAGCGGCGTTACCGAGGAGTACGCAATCTTCAGATTGGGAGATTGTAAGAAGAACAACGGCGTTACCGAGGAGTACGCAGTCTTCAGATTGTCAGGTACGCAGTCTTCAGTCATCAGGCATTTCAATGCGAGGCGTTATCAAGCCAGGGAGGCGTTCTCTGAGAAGCCTATCACTCAGTAGTGTAGGCAGCGTGCAGGGCCAGGGAATCAATGTCAGAGTAGTGCTCAGGACTGAGCAGCTCTCAAGACAGCAGGAGTTACAACTATTTCTGGGACCTGTGCTCTGATTCCATGTCAGGCCAGGGTAACTCCAAAATGAGCGAGAGAAACTAATATCATATTCATTTAGCTAATACATATTTATATATGCAAACATGACGGATCAGTTCATCTTCTTGATGACTGTCCAGTTCACCCATCTGTTTCGGATTAGGTGTCAACAGAAACGTCGCAGAAACAGAGTTATAGTGAAAATGCCACGATGACCTATTTGGAGCAGTGAAACCCTAGAATCCAAAGCTCTGATACCAAATGTTATGAAACTATCTCACAAAAAGATAGAAAAGAGAGACCAACGCCTTATAATTCAACCTCTTCAAGGGGGCAACCTCCTTTACATTACACAAATGAACAATTCTTGGATGATTCAAATGAAAAAAAACCTCCTTTCTTTATAGGAGTCTAAGGATCAAATTTTAACCAACTGACCTCACAATAATATTTAAAGGCACAAAATAACAAGTAGAGGGTTCTATTGGCACAATAATTAAAATATGGGACCATAGGGGCACAACAATATTAATAAGGATTAACTACAAAGTAATGGGGTAATCACTAGTATTATTATGACCTAATTATATTATTTGCATGTAATCTTTTCATCATATAATAAAATATTACGATTTTTCCGGTGGGAAAAAAAGATATTTGGTTAGGAGGGAAAAAGTATTTAAACTTTATTTAGGTAATAATAAATAAATAAATGATTTTTTTATCATCTCAAGGAATTGGTTAAGGAATAATAAACAAATAATGATTTATTTAATTATTCCTAAGGTATTTAGTCAAATTTGACAAAGAATAATAATTAGTTAGTGATTAATTAATTGTTCTTTGAGAAAAATAAGATAATTAATGATTTATCCATTTATTTTCCATAACTGGGTCAAATATGACAAGGAATAACAATTTAACAATGGTTTAATTAATTATTCCTAGAAGAAAATCAAATAAATAGTGATTTATTTAATTATTCTTCGTGGGATACTTAACAAAGTTGGTTTATTAAGTAATTTCTCACAGCGAAAGCAATTTTACTATGGTAAAATTGTCTTTACATGGTGTACTTCTATCCATCTAGTAAATTAGGATAGATGATCACTTTTTTGATAATAAAAATTAAGAGGCATTTATTTGGCTTTCTAATAGACTTGGTGATGTATTTTTCTTTCCTATTTAAATTATGTAAAACAAAGATCTATTTTTATGTATTTATAAGTAAATTATTTAAAGTAGACATGTCTTTATCATTATGAACATGATGTAATATTAGCTAAGAGAAATGTGAAAACATGAATTATAGTGACTATCTCATGGTAAGTATATGGAAAAACTAATCTCTTGAGTTGTTAATTAAGAAATATCAAATATATTATTTGTCAAAAAGTGAAATCAAATATAGTATTTTAACTTATTTATTATTAAAAAAGAAGAAGATTAATTTAAACCACAATAGCAAAATATTTAAACTCTTTTAATGATTGATAAATATGTGATTAAGATGGATCTATAGTGGTTTTCTATCTCTATGTATAGACCGGCCATAGTGTAATTTTTCATTGTTTAAATTTTATTTTTGAATAATTTATTATTTTAAATATTTTAAATTAAAAATTGAATGAGTTACACATATTCATCTTATTAAGAACTAACTAAAATATTTTACCTTAAATTATTTTTTCTTTGTGAGCACTGAAATATTTTACTAATTGGGTTAGAATGAATATGAATAAACTATCTAAGCAATATAAAAATATTTATGGTAATTTTACAATTATAGTTTCGAACATACTAAACTTTGTAATTTATAAATAAAATAAATTACATTTTTTTTAAAGTAAGTCAGTTTGCATGTAATTTCATATATAAAATCTTGATATAAGTTCACCAATACATAATCTATAATAAATATTGTTTCATAAAAATAAACATCATGATGATAACCATCTAAAAAAATGTCAATATCATCTAATATACTTGTTTAAATTCATTACCATCATCTAATTATATACACTTCTAGCACATATAAATGTCATTATTTAGCACACAAAACTAATAATCTAACAGGGCATCATCATGATGATCACAACTAACAAAAAGCAAACATCATAATCTAACATCATCACCACACACATCCTCAAATTAATATACATCTCATGTGAAATAACTGCTATCACATACACCTATATCTACAAGCACATTAAATCAACATATCTAACATGACCTAACAATACACACATCAATACCAACATATAAATTAAGTACATAAACATGAACACAAAAATGCACCATATGTGTGTGTGTGTGTGTGTGTGTGTGTGTATATAATATATATATATATATATATATATATATATATAAACAAGTTAAGAAATTACATCAAGTCAAATAAATTGTATCAAAGATCTGATATTACAAACATAGTAGTGACAACCTAGTTTTTATCCTCGTCTATGGCATCGTGGCCTATAGCCTAGCCAAGTACTGCCTCAACATTTGAACTATTAGGTGGAGGAGAAGGGACTGGATAGTCTGCTCTCTTAAGAGAAACATGAGGAAAATTATGATGTGGTGGATTACCACCAGAAGGATCACCAACACCCTGACCATGATCCAATGGGTAGAGGATTTTTATTTTTTTTAAATAAATCTTCCATGATGCACCATTTTCTATTAGGCACCATTGCTTATATGTATAGTAAATCATTGGTTTTCTTGTGTATTATAGACACATTGTTTAAAAAACATCCATTAAAATATCTGCTCACTCACCTTCACTATTTAACTCTGCTACAATTGATTTTTAGGTTATATTTACAGGGGATTCTGCAAAAACCTCCACTTGAGGGTCTTTTCCTTGTAGTGGAAAATAGGGGAGATCAATTTACCACTAGGGTACATATCCTCCAAACCCTATGTCACTCAATTTAATCCTTAGTGATAAAGTGGTTAAACACCATGAATCCCAAACATAGGGAGATCAATTTACCAAACATGTCTACCATGGGTAAAGATCCTCAAAATATAAGTTTCCTTACTCATTGGCTAGATGAGTGACAATCCCAACAACCCTGAATTGTGGGTAGTATGCATGTTGGAGTGTGTACTCAGTCATGTCCTGGACTTGAATATGGGTGATCAACTTATCAAAATGATAATCATCCTCCAAACCTATATATCCAAAGTAGTACCCCATGGCCTTAAGAGCTCCCAAATCTTAGTGTTCATGAGCAGTCATGATCCCTTCTTGGAAGAGCCACATCCACCAGTCCAAACTTCTCTTTGAAGACCAAGAAATTTCCTTCCAACAAATTCTTGGTAATAATGTTAGTTATATTTTCATCAATCAATATGTGATGGAGCATTACTACTCCTCTCAGCATCATTGATCCAAAATGGATCTAACATGGGCTTCTAAGTCTATGAATTTCCTCGCAGAGGAAAAATGAAAGTCAAAGGATGCTCTTGGAAATAGTCTCATTGGATAGATCTCTTCATTCTAAATCTAACGCAATTTGAATGGGATAAAATGGACTTCAGATGAAGAAGTTATTGTAAAAATACGTTTTCCCATTATCCTTAGAAAAGGAGGCAATTGCTTATAAATGGGACTTAATGGGAAATATGCGCTCCTTAAGGAAATTGCATTGGAAAAATCCAAAGGAATCCTTAAAGCAAGGGCGGAAGGACTCCTCAATTGCAATCTCCAATATATCGCATCGGAGGTAGGCTTCCATGCGATATTGGAACCCTAGGTAAGCCGAATTGCGATGTGTCGATATTACGATGTGTGATAAAGTTATCGGCAATGGAGTGATATGGAAGCGAACCCAAAATACTATATTCCACAGCCTAAAACCATTATTGGATCTGTAAGACATATTGGATTGGAGCTTGAAGGGATAAAGGCATGGTGGGAGGACAATGTGATAGTGATATGTGATACACTGCGATTGGAAATCGGCGATATCGATGATCGGTGGTAGGGAACCAATATAAATGGGTCATTGACATATGCAAGACACAATTGCGATTTGCAATCGTAGCATGGACCTGATGGGTTTATAAACACAATTGAATATTATTTGAAATCCAGGTTATGCAGATTTTTGTGTGTTTCCCATGTATTTGGTTTTGGCCTTATGCAATGCAGTTTGCGATGAGCGATCAAGAACATGAACCCGACAAGGTTATCGGGGTGATTCTATATTACTTGAAGTCTAGTTAAATGCTCAATGATGTGTTTTCACTATTTTTCCCTGTGTATTTCTTTACGTGTTTGAACACGAGAATTATACAGGAGGAAGGCCAAACGACCAGGTTGCATGTGCCCGCCGATTCCTCTGTAACTGTCCTTGTTCTAAAATCATTTTGCCACACTGTAAGCGGGAATTTTGTAACAATGATTCTTTGTAACAAGAATGCATTATATTCAGAGCTAGAGAGCTAGAGAGCCAGAAGGCCAGACGCAAAGCCACTGAGCTGGTGAGCCAGAGGGCCAGTCGAAGAGACGCAGAGCCACCAGGAATGATTCCTCATGATCAAAGGGATAGAGGAATAGCCATGGAAGCTACAGAGTCAGAGGATTCCTCAAAAAGCCAGAAAGTATGACTCTCATGGGGGAGCTCACACATTGTAATAATAAGAGCACTTGACAGGGAGCTCACAACAATGTAGCAGAAAAGAAGTGAGTTCTCTCTCAAGGGAGCTCACAGCTGGGGGTAGAGATAGAATCGCATAGTACTCTCTCCCCCTTCACAGAGCAAGAGCCAGAGCCAGAGCTAGAGCCAGAGCTAGAGCCAGAGCCAGAGCCAGAGCAAGAGATAAAGCTGAGAGCCAGAGCCAGAGCTGAGAGCCAGAGCCAAAGCCGAGAGCTAGATCAAGAGAGAGAGCCAAAACTGAGAGCCAGAGCCAAGATCCGAGAGCTCGAGAGCCAAACGGCCAGGGATAAAAATGGTATTCTAAGCCCAATGGTTCAATCGCAACCTATTGGAGTTGAGTGTGGAACTTGTAAAAGAATTCAGCCATAATCCCAAAGAGTCTAATCGAGTTTATTAGAGCTCAAGGAGACATAGCCCAAGAGGTTTGAGTGAACTCCATATTATATTGTTGTTATGTGTGATTGCTTATTGCTACATTGTATTTGCTGTTATATGTTTTATGTCAGTTCAAGCAAATAATATTAAAGCACATGAATAGATTAAAAACAAACATAAGAATACACCTCTTTCAAGCACTTTTAATTCCACAATTATCAGTCATAAGCATAGATCTGGGAATATATAAGCTTTGGAGTGGGATAGGTTCTTGTAAGCTTGACAAGAAGCCTTTAGTGCCCCATTTCAGATCAATCATATCCCAAATATAGTGATATTTAATCTCAATGTTCTTGGACCTATTATGAAACAGAGGATTCTTAGAAAATTGGATACCACTCTTATTATTGTAATAGATCGTAATCGTATCAATTACTTTATCAATTAAAAACTCTCAAATAGCCTCCTCAACCATACTATCTCACATTTAGCTAATCTAGTTGTAATGTACTGAGTCTTAGATATGCTAAGGGAAATAGACTTCTGCTTCTTGCCCATCCAAGATATCATGGAAATCCCCAAAGCTAAGAAAACATCCAGATATGATTTTCTTATCAACAACATTTTCAACCTCACTCAACATCAGTGTATCTATGATGTTTGACAATGTATTTATGTCGATGATTAATAGTTTCATGTAGATATCTTAGCACATGTTTGGTAGCAACCCAATATACATGTCCAAGCTCTACCTAGCTCATAGTGTATTCTATAAAGCAAGGGTCCATATGGCCACTTTTTTTATCATGGGATCCATCAAATATGAATCTGAAGAGGTGTCTCTCTCAACTACTTTAGTAATAATATACATGTCAAAATCATTGACATCATACTTCTCTTAATTAGGAAGTCCTTACCATCTCTTTGTTACACTTTATAATCTCAATTAGTTAATAATTATGTCTCAAATTTCAACTCCCTCTAACACCAAACATCGAAAACATACCTTCAATCATGAAGAGTGGTTAGAGTCTACATCAAATTTCCATCATTCTAGGCATGCCAAGTCCACGGGACTTGCTAGCATCGATATGGGACTTTCAATCTGCAATCATGAGTCTCTCCCTTATATGTCTTAAATACCTAAGGTAGCTCCAAGTACAATTATTCCTTAAGTACATCATGGAGGAATCCAACTTCATAGATAATAGTGGATCTGGAAAATAGAAGCTAAAATTCTTCATCTAAGATCACATTTCTTATCACTGATGAATTTAAGATTGCAGAGGTGTTTGACACTACTACATCTTTTCATCTAGAATAGTCCTTGCATGAATTACATATTTCTCCTCATATTATAATATCTCATTGATACATGATAGTCTTATCCCTCTAAATAGGAAGTCTCTTTTAGTCATAGATATCAAAATGAGAGATTGGACTCCTTCCTTCAAGGTTTGAGCTCTTATCCATCTATCAAGTGCCACTTTATCATGGGATGGCTCTACATCCTCCTCAATCTTGGTATTGAGTACCAGTTCCTTATGCATGTTCACCCTAGAACAAGAGAAAGAGCAATAATAGTAATGTGAATAAAAATAATGAAAGTGTACCTGATAATACGAGAGGATTGTCTTTCTTCTCTGAGAGTGGCTCCCTGATTTTCTTGCATCAACTCCCTCTTGGGGATAACTCTTCCTACAATACTTTTCATCTTGGTAATCCTTAAGAAGGATTTTCTTTCCTTGTTCACATCCTTATCGAATAAGTTAGAACCATTAAAATAATCATATAGGAAAAATAAACAATAGTCTAACATGATAAATAAAAAAAAGAATATTGTCACAATGAAATAACATGAGCCTTGAAAGTACTTATCTTTAACAAGGATTGTAGGAAGTTATCAACTCCCTCTTGATATTGCCTCCTTCTATCCATGAGGCACCATTATCCATCAATCATATGACAAAGATTTCTTTGAAAGAAATTCTTCCTCTTGAGCTTAAATTTCATTCTCATTTTCAAATCCTTGATCTCCTACTTCAATAGCCAAGCTCAACTATCAATGTAGATTATGATGACCATTAAATCTGCATCATACCCTCTCTTAGGGTTTCTCTTAGTCTATCACAGGCTTCTAATAGATTATATCATATCATGAAGTTTCTTACTAGGGTTCTGATGTTATAGAAGCCAGACCTTAAAGTCACTCCATGAGTTTTTCTCTCAAACCCTAACCTTTATTTGCAAGAATAAATAATCCCTAGGGTTTCCTTCAAACCCTAAAATTATTTTAGGTCTCTGATAGCTTCAACCCCTTCACTCTTCTTGCTCAATAAAATCATCATAAGTGTCTATGGGGGTGATCTCAATGAATTTTCTTTATCCCCCCTCTGATACCATTGTTAATTTTAGGGCTAGATTGTTCTCTATTGTAGATAATTGCAATTTTTAAAATTTTCAACATTTTCACATTACATTAACATTGTAACATCATATCATCATTATGAGTTATGTAGAGAAAATAATAAAAGCAACAGGATAATGAGGAACAATAGAAGGAAGTAATGGACAATAGAGACACCAGGATTTAGGTCAAAGACAAGGACAAAACCCCATAAGGGGGAAAACCCAACCAAATTTTTCTTCTTAGATATTTATAAAATGTTCAACTGGGATACAATGTACAAATATCAAAAGTGTTTCATCATGAATCACATCAAGCCACCTAGGTCCAATCTTGGATCATCCCAAGTCATCATAAGATATCAACATACAACCCTCTCAAGGAGGTATTCATGAGCCCTCATAACTTATCAAAAGAATTACTGACAACATTGTCATAAGCATCACTGTAATATACATCATGGTCATAGGAATCACATCATTGTCATATACATTGTCACATCTATCATAGAGGCATTGTCACAACTATCACACATCATTGTAATAGAAGAAATGTCACAACTATCACATCAGTGCCATAAAAAAGGACAAGTATTATAGTCATAAATAGTGATATCACTACCTTACATCTATACTTTCACATCATTGACATTAGAACGTTGGCATAGGATCATATCATAGATATCAGTTTAATATGGGATTTTTCCATACATTATTATTATTGTCATGAGGACTGTTATACATTACTGTTTCATATCAAATATAGTTGTCATATACACCATTTTACACTATTATATATCATGCTAACATATATAGTCATACATCTAAGGTACCATGACGTACATGATATTTCCATATCAAGGTCAATATCATTAAATGTTATATCCATACCTTATTTCACTACCATACAATAGGGGTCATTATTATGTCTTCCATATCAAAGTCAATTTCATGTAGATAATTATTCATACATCAAGATCAATGTCAAGTAGATCACAGTCATACCTCTAATTCATAGTCATATACATCATTGTCATGTCTCCAAGTCACTATTATATAGATCACAATTCATACATCAAATTTTGAACCACAAAGATACAATTGTGAACCACAAAGATAACAGTATGAGCCATAGAGATAACAATGTCAGTCACTCAGAGATAACAATGCGAGCCATAGAAATATTGAAGCAAGCCACAAAGAATGCTATATGATCCGTCATGTGATTCATTGTCATGTGAGCCACAAAGAGACTAATACGAGCCGAAAAAGGAATAATGTGAGCCATAAGAAGACTAATGTGAGCCACTACCATGCGAGCCACATAAATACTAATGCAAGCCATTATCATGTGATCTACAAAGATACTATTGTAAGCCACGAACCTGAGTTGATTTGCTTTAGAGAACATTGAATGTTTCATGTCACAAATGAATGAGGATAAGGCCTAATTTATAGTTGTTTATATGTATGAAAGTTCACATTCTTTGGGGCAAGTTGACTTAACCATATATGAGGCCAACTTGAAGTGGGCCTTGTTAATTTTCACTTCCAATAATATTCAAATAAATTTCAATACATGTCTTAATGATTTCTTGTGCAAACAAATTTGTCACGTCATATAATAATAAGAGTGTCAAACACATTAAAAATAATATTTTCCTTTGTCCAATTTGAATTGTTCTTGGGGAAAGATGGGTTTCTTATAGGGATATTAATCCCATAACTACCCCAATTTTCAACATCAAGGTCCTAGAAAATATAGTGAAATATCCCTTTAATTTCATATAGAAGGGATATCCAAAGATAGAGTGCTCTTTATTCTTAGGAACCTATAAGTGAAATAGCTTGCATAGTATATATAGTCACACAAGGTGATGGTTGGTCTCAATTTGGAGTTTGCAAGTGTGCTAAAAACTATCCAAGATGGATCTTAAGGGAATGTTACCAATGTCTACATGTACATTGTGAATGTATGATCAAGGCATTTCATATCTCTAGAATGTGCTCATAGTAGAAAGTCATCTTAGAGGGAATATCCTTAGGTGGTGATACCCAAGTGACATGAATGTACTATAATTAAAAGTCCTCTTTAATCACCCTATTTAGGTAATTGTTTGATAAAAATAGGTATGAAGGAACATCAAAGGAGTATCTAAAAGGAGAAGATGATTTGGAAGTATGGCAAGGATTGGAGTAATTAATAATCATCAAAGAACTAAGGGTGGACATTACCTATAAGGCTGGTTTAAGTGATGGTCTTTGATGAAAAAAGAGTGAGGTGAGGGTAGAAATCCCTACCTAAGGCTAAATCCCCTAAAGTACATACTTTTAGAGGAAATAAAACATATTTAAAATTAACTCTAGTCAAGGAGGTTAGTGCCTAAACTTTGCTTGAACAATATGGTGTGAAATTATCTACTTGCATGAAATGATGTACCTAAGGAAGATTTCTAGACTTACTCTATCTTGACCCATTTTGTTATGAACCTTGAGCCTTAAAAATGAGAAGAAACCAACAATTACAATCCTCTTCAAGGGGGGAACCCGCATTTATAATCAATACAATATATAAGATAATATTTGGTGATCGTAAGGTTACATGTCCTTAGTGTATATATAGGAGAAAAAGGGTACACTTATAATAAAATGGGACCCTGAGAGGTTCTATCTTACATAACAATATAACAATAAAAATGTAATCACTCAATATCTAGGAGTTAATAATGGGTTTTAGGGTTAACATGACACTTATATAGGGCTTAACATACCCCTCCCCTTCAAAGAAGTGTTTTCATAAACACTTGAATACATGTGGGTGGTTTTGCATGAACCACTAATCTTCCCATGTCTCTTCTTCCACTAGTAGGTTCTTCCATTTGACGAGGTACTAAATAATTGTTCAATTTCTTTATTTCTTGGTCCTTGTTTCCAAAATTATTTTTGGTTCTAGTATTATTTTCCCTTCCTCATTAATATTTTGTTGAATAGTTTGGATTGGGATCTTTTCACGAATTTCCCTCTTTAAGAAAAAACTATGGAAGACTAGATGTACGCATGAAGATGGAGGTGAATCCAATTTGTAACTGATACTTCAAATACTCAACAATATCTTATAGGGGCCATAATACCTCGATGCTAATTTATTTTTATTCTTTTTCTACTTGAGGTAAATCTGTTTATATGGTTGTAGTCTAATGAATACCCAATCCCCCAATTGAAATTACCTTTCATTGTGATGTTGATTTGCTTATTGTTTCATCCTATTTTATTGCATAACCTAGTTGTCCTTTAACAATTTTAAAACTTATTCTTGGTGTCGTATGTGGTCCTCTAATGCTTGAGCCTTTATAGTCCCTTTCAATGATGATGTTATGAATGGAGGATGATATCCATAAACTGCCATAAATTGTGACATTTTTTATTAGGTATGGAAGGATGTGGTGTATCACCATTCTTCCAAGGGAAATCATTTGACCCATTGTGTCTATTTATCAAATTCAAAACAACATATATATCCTTCTAGACATTTACTCACAATATCAATTTTCCCATTAAATTGAGGATGGTAGGATAAGTTATGAGCCAATTGAGTACCCAAGAAAGAAAATAATTTAGTCCAAAATTTTCCAATGAAAATTGAATCTCTATCACATACAACAATTTTGATTTTAATTTTTCTCAGGGCTATATTTTTCTTTGATTTGGATAATTGCACTATAATATTTTCATCATTTACATATAGAATTCACCCTATTATATCATAATATATCAGTAATTATGTAGAAATAAAAATATTATCAATAATGTAGTGGAACAATAAAATGAACGTCAAAAGGAAAACATGCACAAATAGAGACAACGGGATATTTTTGGAGACCAAGGCAAAACCCCACAAGGGGGAAAACCCGAAATTTAATTATTCTTCCTCAATTAGATATTCATCAATTGTTTAGTTGAGATACATAGTACAATGAAACATCAAGCATATTATGCCTCCTAGGTCCAGCCAAGAATCATTCATGATTCTCATCAAGCCAAGAATATCAAATTCACCTGTGTATTGTACATTTATGCTCCTATCATGTTGATACATCAGTTCCCAAGTTACTGAAGTACATAAAAGACACTATCACAAGCTTACTTCTACAAGTATAGATATGACTATCTATGTCATTGTCATGATGATAATGACATAGATTGGTTTCTCACTTTCTTGTTGAAAACTGTAGTATGACAAAACTTTGTCTCATTTTTATCACAAAGATCTTTGTAATATATATTATAGAACAACATTGTATGTTGATTGTAAACCATCAAGAATTCAAGCCATTTTTTAGAGATACCATATAACGCAAAGGATTCCATATAACACAAAGGATACCTTACATATAATTACAGGGATACCATACTTCTATCCATACATATTGTGTGATGAAATTTTATATATATAATCTACTAGAACCATTCATAGGATGTGAGATCATTTCCATAATACATTTGAGCAAGATCATATCCATACCATACATAAGCATTATCATTTACCATATAGAGATGTGATCATATGCAATTATAGTGAAAGATACCATGTGAATGTGTTACTATGATAGAGAGATGAATGTGAGTGCATAAATATGCAAGATCAATGCCATAAGATACAATATCAAAAACATATGTCATTATATGCAGAACAAAGAGTGAGAGACTATAATCATATGTTCAATAGCCATCTAGCAATTACACTAAAACAAAAAGTGAGATCGTATGCCATAATAGTCATACCTAAGTGATAACAATGAGACTATACAGAGATGAGAGTCCATGTCAATGCAATTATGCGATATTGAATTAAACCATCAAACGTCAATCTTATAGCCTAAGGTTTGTGAGAGTCAAAGTGTTGAAGTGAGAACATAGAATAGTCCTGTAGAAAGAGTATGATCATGAAAAAGAGTGAGAACATAACCCTAAGCAAGAGTGATTTTTTTTTCTATAATGCGAATATGATAAAGCTATAGTGCGAGAGAGAAGACCCATGGAACCTCAAACCCATCTAAAAATCTCATAATGATTTCATCCATCAAAAGTATATTTTTGGAGATCAACATGGTTGGGAATATATAGTTATTTCCATTAAGGGTCACGACCCTTTAGGGGAGCTGAAATGAAGCCTTTGAAGCTGAACTCAAATTCTCATGGCGGGAACCATAAATTTGAAATTTGAATTTCACTCCAAGTATATTCCATTTTTAATAATTACTTGTTCAATTAATAATTTTGATAAATATAATTTCTCGTGGGACACAAAGGTTTTCCCTTAGGGAAATTCATCCTAAGGCTACTAAATTTTAACATTTGGTATTTAATGTAGCTTTTGGACTATTTCCATGAATTCTTCTGACATTGTACTTGCTTTAAAAGGATGAGAAAGAGAGAAAAAATGGACATACTTTGTCATTTGACCTACCACTACCATAATGACACTCTTTCCTTCATATTTGGGTAAACCTATAATAAAATCCACTTAACATTCTTCTAAATATTGGCTTGGTATGGATAATGGATGAAGGAGCCATGGGATCTTGGTTGCCTCTCATTTATTTTTTTGGCATACCACACCTTTTGCCACAAAATTTCGGCACGTCTATTTTACCCCAAGAAAAATCTTTCTCGATCCTATGGTATGTATTCAAGTACCTCGAATGTCCTCCCATGGGAGAAGTGTGTAATTCCAAAAGGAACTTATATTTGAGTTGATAATTCTTACATAAGTATATGAAATCTTGTTACTATCGCAAATCATTTCTCCGTGTAATTTTTTCTACTGCATTGAGTCTTCTTACTGTAGTTGTTTAATGATCTTTCATTTCTTCATCTTTCGTCCATTTAATCCTTGCTTCTTCCACCTGATCAGATTTTGGAATGAAAATAGCACATAGTAAATGATTTGTCTTTCTCATCCATTGAGAGTGCATCTAACACAATATTTTGTTTTCCCTTTTTGTAGATAATTTGAAAGTCATAAAACAACATCTTTGTGACCTTTTTTTGTTGTTCTTTTAAAGATACTATTTTCTCCAACAAGTATTTTAGACTATCATGATATGTTTTACTTTGAAGTGTCTTCCTATTAGGTATGGATTCCATTACTTAACTGCATGTAGCATGTCCAACATTTTTTTCATAAATGGGTTTGAGTAAACTTTTTCCTTTAAGTTAGCTTCTTCAAAAGTCAAGGGGCCTTCCTTCTTGCATCAAAAGTGCACCAATTCCATGGTCTGAGGCATCACACTCCACAAAGAAGGTTTTTGTAAATTGAAGTATTTCCATGACAATAGTTGTACACATAGCCTATTTAAGTTGTCCAAAATATTTGATTGCTTCTGTAGTCAAAGAAAGTGCTTCATTCTTCAACATTTTTGTTATAGGTGTTGTTATTTGACCATAATCATTAACAAAATTGCAGTAATAACTTGCTAATCCTAAGAATACTCTGAGTTTCTTCAAGGTATTGGGATTTTCCATTCCCTTGTAGCATTAATTTTGTTAGGATACACCTTGACACCTTCATGTGATATAATATGGCATAAATGTTCAACTTCTTTAACCCTAAAGGCACACTTGGAAGGCTTTACATATACGTTTTTCTCTTCCAATAGTGTTAAAACCCTACTAACATGTTGTACATGCTCTTTCCAATATTTGTTGTAGATTAATATGAAATTAAAAAAAATACCAACATAAATTTTCTAAGGAAGGGTTTGAAAATATAATTCATCAAGTGTTGAAATGTTGGAGGTGCATTTGTAAGCACAAATGGCGTAACCAAAAACTCATAATGACCTTCACGTATTTGAAAGGTTGTTTTGGAATGTATACCTCATTCTAATTTGATGATATCCACAATGAAGATCCAACTTAGTAAAGAAAATTGCTCCATTCAATTCATCTAATAATTCGTCAATGATAGGAATAAGAAACTCATCCTTAATAATCATTTTGTTAAGTTGTCTATAATTTGGACACATGCACCATGAACCATCCTTTTCTATAACCATCACCACTAGTGAAGAGAAATTTCTCTGGCTAGGTTGAATGATGCCTACCTCTAACATTTCTTGAACTATACACTCAATCTCACTCTTCTTAGCATGAGGATACTTATAACACCTAACATTAGGTGGTACACTTCTGTTTTGCAAATGAATAGCATGTTCATGATCCCGAGTAGGTGGAAGACCCTTGGGAATCTCTCTAAATACTTTAGAATGATTGTTCATAACATTTTGGAGATCCACTAGAGCAAAGGATATAGATGTTTGAACATCTAATGAGCACAATTATGCAATTACACCTTGGTGTCTCTTTTCTAGCAATGTTGTCATGTGATTATACCTTATCAATTTACTAGGTTTCCCTTAAATGACTCTAAGGTCAATTTCTTTTCCTTATGAGAAAAATATTATGGAACGATCTTGAAAATTAAGGGCAATGATTTCCAATGATTGTAACCATTGGACCCCTAATACGACATCAACACCACCAATTTTGATTGGAATCATGTGACTAAAAAACGTACTCCCTCATATTCAACATAATATTATGGAACTTTCCTAAATAATTTATGATACCTCCATCTATAATCATTAATTTTAATTCTGGTACTAGATATATAAAAAAAAATAAGAAAATTTTCCAATTTGTAATTCATGAATTTATGGGTACTACTTGAATCAATCAAAATGTTTACCTTTTTATTTTTTGATATATCCTTCTATATTGAGGGCTTGTGGATTACTAATTTCATTCGATACATGAAAATATATTGTTGTGATAGTCTCTTCTAGCTCTATATCTTGTTAAGTTTCCACTTCTTAAAATTCTTCATCTTCACAGTCTATGTAGAATAATGTATTCGCATTGCATTTATGCCCCTTACTATACTAGTTGTCATGGTTGAAGCATAGTAACTTTTCTCTTCTTTCATCCATTTTCTAAGGCATCAAACTTCTCAGTTTAGGAGACAAAACATGATTTTTCTCTATAGTTATTAGTGACCAATGTTCTCATGGCATATTTTTACTTTCAACTTTCCTTACAAAACTGAAAGCATGCTCTAGAGATCTAGGTTCAAAGAGACGCACTTCATATTGGATACTTTCCTTTAAAGTTCCCATAAATAGGTCTAAAAAATTATCCTCTAAAATCTTATTTACTCTGAGACTCAAATTTTGGAATTGTTGAATGTGATCTATAATTGGACCTTTTCATCGAAGGTTTACCAATTGACTGAATACTATATTTCTCTTAATATCACCATAATGTGCTTTCAATTCCTTTGTAAAAATGGAAAAAGATATACCATAATACATTTTCCTTTCACAAACCCATTGATACCATACATGTTGATTTTGTTCTAAAAAAAAGGATGCAATATTTACCTTTGGAAGGATGCCACTTGGTATAGATAAAAGTATTTCTCTGTTAAAATTTTATTAAGAGAAGTCTTTATTTGACTTGTGCCTTAGTCAAATGGAGAAATTCAATTTTCCACATCATCAGGATCACTTGGATTGCAATTAGCTGGAGTGACATGGTGTTGTCGCCTAGTTAAGTTAGGCTAGAAGTAGAGTTGTGCATGGGATGATTGCTAAAATATAGTGGAGTTATTGTTAGTTAAACTTAGTTAGCTAAGCTCTAGTGTTTAGTGGAGTTAGTAGTGTTGGGAAAAATACTAAGAGGGGGGGGGGGGGTGGTTGGGGTTTGAATCAATATTTTTAACTCACTTCAACTTTTTAATTTCTTATTCTAATTTATGTATGCTACATTCATTTAGGAAACTAGTGTCTATATATGACTATGGTGAATAAAAACAATGTATATCCAGTTAACTACTTTTCTTATATTCCATCATCTGTTTATCTTCTAACTAGTGTGTTATTACTTCATTATTCATTCATTAAGAATAAACCATGAGCAATAAATAATAGATATATCATCAACACACAAGGAACATATCAACACACATGAAAACCAGTATTTTTAAGTGGAAACCCAATGTGGGGGAAAAACATGGTTGTTGTCAAATTTGTCTTCTTTATTATTATATAAAGAAAAATATTCTTATGATCTTGTACTAGCACAAACTCTTACCAGTACATGGGAACCCACCTATAGAAGACTACAACCTTCTTTCATTCTCCATAACCCACTAAAAGGGAGCCCCAACTCCTTGATCACATTTACCAGCTCCTATTGACAGGGAGATACTATCCCTTGCAAAAATTCTCCAGCTACTACTAGAAGGAAGCTTCAACTCCCTCACTGAAGGCTTCAACCCTCAACACCTCTTGTGGATCATGTTTCTTAATATTTCATACTTAATCTTCCTAACTCAAAACATCAAACCTGATGGCCACCTTTCATCATATTTTCATACTAGATCCACTTCCATCATTAAGCTCAAACCAAGTAATAATTATGAAACCAATCATTGAATCAAATCATCCAATCACTTAACCAACTAAATCATCAAATCAATAATTGAATCTTAGTCAACCAATGAAACTAGATCAAACAAATTCATATCATATTACATCAATGCATAACCACTCATACTAGACCATATATTATTCATCACAGAAACCAATTGTTATCACTACAAATCCTGATCAAACACATGTCAGAATGTATACGCTACTTCTATGAAGCAAACCAACGTATGTACTTGATCCCTTTGAAGAATGCCTTCATACATATCTTAGAATACTGACAGTTGAATCTGAATCATTGTAATACTAAAACAACCACTGAACTAGATATTGAATCAATCACAGATCACTAAGCCAATTACATATCACAACACAATAACATCATCCCTAATCAACATTCCATTTGATAACCAACTCAAACCAACAAGTACTATCAAACACATACTATCATGATAGAGGCTTCATCGACATACATTAGCGAACATAACAAAAATGATCAAATGTCATCAACAAGACATACTGTAAAACCCTAGTATGTATACGCGACTTTCACAAAGCATATCAGCGTATGTACGTGATTTCCATTCACAACACTTGCATACAAATCTGCACAAACTAAAAAACACTTAGAAAAATATATACGTGACTATCCTACGTAAAAATAATGCACATATCTAAAATACTTGAATTATACTTTTGCTACACAACACATCATCTGTCAAACCCAAATTTTGGAATATACATTATTATAGTCACACATCATTATACCATTGTTATAGGTCTATTAAACCATAACCAAATTAAGAAATATGTATTCATTTTAGATCTATCATATCGTATCCATCTCCGAGTTCCTTGGTTCACATTTGTTTCAGATAAAATAATTCATAAAACAATCCATCATTTTCACACCTAACGCTTTGATCTCCATCTCCTTATATAGCTTTGGCCTTAGCCAATACCTTAGGCAAATCCATTTGTAATGTTGTTAGTATTATTTGATGGGATCAAAAAACTATTGTGGCACTCATTACTATGAGCCAATATTATGGCAAAGACACCTAGTACTGAAATTACCATGGTGTGGATTATGTATGTGACTTTTCTTCACCATAGTTGTGTATGTGCGTGACCCTTCCAAATAGGATCCGCATATACTTTCCAAAACATCACCTTTATTATTCATCTATCTCTTAATTTATATTCCTTTGTTCATATCACTTGTCACATATGTACCAAATTACATAATGATTGTGTTATCATAAGGGTGACATCTTCAGCAAGTAGGTTTCCATCAAGGACAACACATTAGCCATAATGCCAACAAGTAGGATTTCAGTTGAGTATTTGTAACAGTTTTTAACTCCTTGGTCTCTCACTTAACTGATCAATTGAATAAAAATACTCCCATTCATGCATGGAATTTGAATTTCCTAGTTGGAGTGGAGGAAAAGGAACATTACAATTATCAATTGTATACTAGTTAAGTGTACACTATTTTTTCATTGAACAAGTGGCCAATTCCTTGAGGATTTTCACAAGGAAATAAGGAATTCTTCTAATTTTTAGTGGATATTTTCCTCAAGGATTGTGTAAGGAAATAGGAGGAAGGTTGAGACTTGAATTAGCTAAGTGTTGGTCAGAGCAGGTCAGTGAGCAGGAGATCAAAATAGCAGTGTAAGGTGTGCTTCAGGATTGAAGCAAGACGTTATAATTGGTCCATATTTTCATCTGAATTAATGCAAAGAAACAGAGTTTCTTTTTCCAGTTGGGTTCCCATATAAAATCATTGTGTTCCTTGTGTTGTAATGGAAGCATGTTATTTCATGTGTTTCGATCGTTTGTTTTCCTTTCCACATAATAGTGGAATAACTTTGTGTCTCTTGATTTTGGTTTGATTTCATTAGAAATAGAAAATTTATTGCAATTTCTACATGGTATCAGAGCTATAGAAGACATAGAAACATTGTTCCAGATATTCTCTCAAAGAAATTCTGATTTGAGGAGTTTTTGGTGTAGATTCTGTTATGAAACCAGCTACGAAAAGATAGAAAAGATAGATTAACGACTTCAAAATCAGCTTCTTCGAGGGGGAAACCTCCTTTAAATTACACAAATGAAAAATTCTTGGATGATACAAATAATAAGACCTCCTTTCTATATATAGGAGTTTAAGGGGTCCCAATACGATCAAAGCCTACATAACAATAATATTTTAGGGGCACAACAATAACAATAGTGGGATTCTATGGGGGCATAATAATAACAACATGGGGACTATATGGGCACAATAATAAAATAAGGGGTTGCACTAATAACAATAAGTGGTTACACTAGTAGTATAGGGAACTAACATGCCCCTCTCCTTCAAAAAGTATTGTCCTCAATGCTTGAGTAGTTTTGGATGCTTTTGTATAAAATTCTCATCCTCCCATGTGGCATCTTCAGCGAGTAAGTTCTTCCACTTGATGAGATACTCTAAAATTGATCAATTTCATAGCTGTCGATTTCTTGTTTTTGTGACTGCTTCCAGTTCCAATATGACTTTTCCTTCCTCTTAAATTTCTAGCAATATTGTTTGAACTAGTATCTTCTCACCTATAACCTTCTTTAAGCATGAAACATGGAAAATTGGATGCACTCGGGAAGATACAGGAAGCTCCAATTTGTATGCCATAGTACTAATATTCTATAACACCTTGTACAGACCATAATACTTTGGTGATAATTTATTATCCTTCTTAGCTTGCTTAAGGGACATTTGTTTGTATGGTTGTAGTCATAGAAATACCGAGTCACCTACATCAAAACTTCTTTCACTTCGATGTTGATATGCATGTTGTTTCATTCTATTATGCGCTAGAGTGAGGTTATCCTTTAAGCATTTGAGAACTTGTTGTTGATGCTCGATGTGATATTCCACTGCTTGAACCTTAGAATTTTCTTTTAAAGATGATGTGATGGATGATGGATGATATCCATAAAGTGCCATAAATGGGGTCATTTTTGTTGCAATATGGAAGGAAGTGTTATACCACCATTTAACTAGAGGCAACCACTTGACCCATTGTGTCTATTTATTAGATATAAATAAATGAAGATATCCTTCCAAACATTTGCTCACCATCTCCTTTTTCCCATCAGATTGAGGATTATAAGATGAGCTATGAGCTAACTGAGTACCAAAATATTCCACCTCTTGTACTCCAAAGAAACATTTGGAGCTTTTTTCATATAATTGATTCTCCTCTAATAGTTTGAGCACCCTATCAACATGTTGAACATGATCCTTTCAAGACTTGTTGTAAATTAGTATATCATAAAAAATACTAACACAAATTTTCTAAGGCAGGGTTTGAAAATGGAATTCATCAAACCTTGAAATGTAGAAGGTGCATCGATAAGGCAAAAAGGCATGACCAAAAATTCATAATGACCCCCATGAGTTCTAAATGTTGTTTTCGAATTGTCTCCAGTCTTCATTCTGATTTGATGATATCTTGAATGGAGATCCAACTTGGTGAAGTAAATTGATCCATGCAATTCATCCAATAATTCATCAATGACAGGAATGGGAAATTTATCTTTAATAGTGAGCTTGTTGGTATCCCTATAATCGGACACATGTGCCATGATCCATCTTTCTTGTGCACCATACCACTAGAGCAGAGAAAGAACTTTGACTAGGTTGAGTTATACCAACCTCTAGCATTTTTGCAGCCATATGTTCAATTTCACTCTTTTGGGCATAGGGATATATGTAAGGCCCGATGTTTGGAGGAAGACTTCCTGGAATCAAATGAATAGCATGATCATGATCACAAATAGGTGGGAGGCCTTTGGGAGTCTCAAATACCTTGGAATGATTGTACAAGACTTTTTGGAGATATGGAGAAATAGATTATTTCAATGTGGGAACCTCTAGCGAACATAATTGTGAAATTACACCTCATTGTTCTTTCTTTAGAAGATTTGTCATTCCATTAGAGCTAATTATCTTTCTCGGTTTCACTTCGATACCACTTAATTCAACTTCCTTTCCTTCCAAAAAAAAATTCATGAAAAGTTCTTGAAAATTAAAAGCTATTGTACCCAAGGATGGTAGCCATTGGACTCCTAGTACAACATCAACACCACCCATTGGAATGGAAAGCATTGGACTATTCAACACATATTCTCCCATGGATAGCTTGATATTATGGCACTTTTCAGAGCAATTTATGGTTCCTCCATTTGTAACCATCACTTGACACTCTGGTGCTGGATATAGGAAGCAATTCAATTCCTTCGCTATCTTACAATGAATAAAATTATGGGTACTACTTGAATCAATCAACACTATTACCTTTTTCTTCCTGATATGTCCTTCTATCTTGATAGTTTGAGGAGTGGTAATTCCGACCAATGCATTACAAGACATGGTCAGATTCATTTCTTCTTTCTCTAGGGTTTGTTCTTGGTGTATATTCTCTTCTTTTGACATTTCTTGTTCCTTTTCTTCCTCTTCACAATCTATGTAAAATAATTTCTTCTCAGCACACTTATGACCTTTGGTGTATTTTCTATCATAGCTATAACAAAGCCCTTTTCTCTTTTTTATTCCAATTGTTGTGGTGTCAACCTTGTAGGTTGTGGAAGGCTAGGGGCAACAACACTTCCATCTTTATAGTTGTGAATGGTAGGCTTTCTTGTTGCCATAATTTTGCTTTCCATTTTTCTTGCCAACATAAATGACTTCTCCAATGAATCAGGTTCCCAAAGGCGAACCTCCTGTTGGATTTTATCCTTTAAAGTCCCTATGAGCAAATCAATCCTATGCTCCTCTGGAATATATTTTACCCTTATATTCAATTTTTAGAAGTCCTGAATGTGCTCCATCATTGAACCGTTTTGTTTGAGATTTATCAATTGGCTAAAAAAAGTGTTGCTTTTTGTATCCTTATAATGTTCTATCATTTCTTTAGTAAAAATTGCCCAAGTGACAATCTGTTTATGAGAGACAATCCAACGATACCATACAAACTGATTTGGTTTCAAATATAAAGTTTCAATGTGTACCTTTTATGTGTTTTTCGCATTATGGAGAACGAAATATTGCTCAATCTATAGTATCCATGTTACGAGATCCTTGCCATCAAACTTCCTTATATCGATCTTTGGAACATGGTGGGTCTTCAATCTGACGTTAGAGTCTATGAAGTCATGATTAACATTTATTTTGTTCTGATCATGTGTTTCCTTTACTACCCTTTCGCCACTAGTAAGCATTTCTTATAGTAACTTTGTCAAATCTTCCTTCAAATCCTCCATGTATCCTTTAAGTTTTTCCTCTATACCATCCATCTTAGATTCCACGCTTTTCTTTAAACCCTCCATCTTAGTTTCCATGCCATATATCTTAGCTTCCATGCCTTTCTTTAAACCATCCATCTTAGCTTATGTTACTTTTTTTGAGAGTGAATTTTGTTGCACTTGGTCTCGTAATTTTGATATATCATGTTTCATTTCTTCCTCTTCTTCATGAGTCATGCTAGAGCTTTCGGGTTTCTTACTGGGTGTTTCCATTTTATTTCTTCAGGGAATCAATTAATGATAATTATTCTTCATTATGCCCTTTGAATTCCTTCAAACTAATTTTTCAAACCAAACTTATGAAAAATTAAAAAAAACTACACACCTTTTTTCACTTTGTAGGAGCTCGATATTGAATCTGTTGTATCTCTATAATTTCGAATCTCCAAAGTCTAAAATTTCCTCCTGCGGTATCCCTATGAGTCCCCTTTCCAACCCCGCAAGTCTGATAAATACTATATTCTTGAAAGAAGATTTATTTCAAATCTCCCATGTTGACCTGCTTATAGACGGGTTCAGTAGAGTGAATTTGTACGAAGTACCATGCAGAATTTTTCTACAAATCAACTAGCTCTGATACGATGTAGAATTTTTTCTACAAATCAGCTAGTTCTGATACCATGTAGAAATTCCCACTGTACATCACTTGATAATGCAGTATACTAAAGAAAAATACTTGATCTACTTATACAACCAATTTAGCGGAAGCTTAATCAAACATGAGCAATATCAATAAGAACACATATAACTGATATGGAG
Organism: Pinus taeda; assembly: GCA_000404065.3. Taxonomy (NCBI): domain Eukaryota; kingdom Viridiplantae; phylum Streptophyta; class Pinopsida; order Pinales; family Pinaceae; genus Pinus; species Pinus taeda. The sequence continues at coordinate 63,150 of APFE031241672.1, read as the reverse complement.
AAATCAATCACACATAACACAAAAGAATTTACCCGGGGAAAGCCTCAGCCTAAAACCCCAAATTTATATATCATACATAGGATTTATACAAAGCCTTAGCTCTTACATAGCTAGTCAGCTCTCAGTATAATCCTCACAGATGAAGGTGGAAATACATTACGATTACACAAAGCCTTAGTCCTCACAACTAGCTAGCTCTCAATGCAATCCTCCTGGATGCTCACAGGCAATCAAGACTTCTCCTAAGCCTTCTCCTATAACCTCCAAGCCTCCTATTTCCTTGCACAGTTTTTCCTGGGTGATCGTCCTGTTACCAAGTGTAAAACTGATCTCTCACGCTGATCTCACACCCTGTAAAACTGCACAATCCTCAAGGAACATTAATCCTTCTGCTTGGATGATTTTCCTTTATAGGAAAAATCCATCCAATTGATAGTACACTATCCCTCCTCTGATCTCAATTGGGTCTTTCTATGCACTGACATGCATGAGTTATTTATGAGAGAATATTCAGTTATCTGAAGTGCAATAGTTACATGCATGGAAGCATTAACTAATTGAACTCACATGAATTTAAACAAATTGTTTAAATCAATCTAATTGGCCTTGACTCAGTTAACTGAGCCAACTAATTACTACTCAAATTAGAAATCATCCTTATCTCTTTAACTGATGGATAAATTCTTCAATTAATAGATAAAATGTTGCATGTCTCACATAGACTTCATGTTTGGTTTTTCACAACTAATTAACTCATGGTGAATTAAATAATTTATTTTCAAACAACTGTTAAGTTAAAATTTGAATTTTACTTCCTATTTTTAGTCCAGGGACTGACTAAAATAGGAATCCATCCCGAACTACTAAAAATAGCAATGCTATTTTTAGCACTTCCATTTTTCATTCCCTGTTGCTCAATCTAGCACTGGTACCTAAATTGTTATTTATAACAATGTTATTTTTAGCACTTCTATTTTTAGCATTCATTGTTGCCATTTTCAACACTCCCTCTCAACAAGAAAGGCATTCAACTTGAACCTAATCCTATACCTTTGGAATGTTCTGCATGCAACACTTTTGCCAAGTGTGGTTGCACCAGCAACTCTAGAAACAAAAAAAACTCCCAACTAACCTCTTTGTTGGGATAGAAACATACTTTGATGTTGAAGATCTACCTGATGCTGACAAGTGCTCCCTCTCTGACCTCTGAGCTGCTGCAACACTCCATGCATCTCATGCCGTTGCACACCTCTTTGTACCACCCTGCACTGGTGCAACACTCCTGTGCCTCTTGCATTGTTGCAGCCTACTAGCTTTACACAGTCCTGGGACTCCTACACTGTAGCTCTCTCTACCACTCCATCCACATCTGTCTCTACCCAATCAGCCAGTCCTGCTACTCCTCATCTGGGATCCTATAACAAAGTCGAATCAAAGAGGTTGGGTACCTCAACGATCCTACCCCTCCTCCTTGGGACGATCACTCCACATCGCCCCACCTCCTACCTGGAGGTATGGCTGCATGTGATCCCTCTGCCCACCTAGCTTGAATTTTCCCACTACTGGAGGTCTCTGCATGAGTAGATGTCTCTACTCGATCTCCTCCCAACTTCTCCAGTTGTGGCTGCTCCACAACCTCCTAAAGCTGCTTCATCAATCGTGGCTCCTCCATAATCGTCTGAGACTTCTTCTGGCACTGGATGTTGAGAGGTAATGTACTGTCCCTCTCAACCACCAAGTATCTAACCATTTCCTTGTTCCTCAAGGATTTGCATGCATATTGTACCTCAAGGTCATACAAGTTCTTGGTTAGCACACCAATATGTGTCCACTTTCCCATCTTCACAAAATTTCCTGGAAAAAGAGATGATTTTGAATCAACGATATCTCCCTCATCTGAACTCCGATTCAACCAATTTTTTTTTGAATTTGGGTCTTTGTCCACAAGGAATCCAAATCTTCTATTTTCTTCTAAAAATTTTGTACATAAATTTTCATATCTTCTCTGCAAACTCTCGGCCCAAAACTCAAAATTTTGAAATCTCTTCTCAGTATGTTGTTCTCTCCTTTGATCACCTTTGCTTTGATACCATGTAGAATTTTTCTACAGATCATCTATCTTTGATACCATGTAGAATTTTTTCTACAAATCAGTTAGCTCTGATACCATGTAGAAATTCCCACTGTAGATCACTTGATAATGCAATACACTAAAGAAAAATATGTGATCTACTTCTACAACCAATTTAGCGAAAGCTTAATCGAACATGAGCAAAATCAATAAGAACACATATAACTGATATGGAGAAATCAATCACACATAACACAGAAGAATTTACCCAGGAAAAGCCTTGGCCTAAAACCCCAACTCTGTATTATAATACATAGGATTTATACAAAGCCTTAGCTCTCACACAGCTAACCAGCTCTCAGTATAATCCTCACAGATGAAGCTAGAAATACATTAGGATTACACAAAGCCTTAGCTCTCACAACTAGCCAGCTCTCAGTGCAATCCTCTTGGATGCTCATAGGCAATCAAGTCTTCTCCTAAGCCTTCTCCTCTGCGCTCCAAGCCTCCTATTTCCTTGCGCATTTTTTCCTGGGTGATCCTCTTGTTACCAAGTGTAAGATTGATCTCTCACACCCTGTAAAACTACACAATCCTTAAGGAACCTTAATCCTTCTGCTTGGATGATTTTCCTTTATAGGAAAAATCCATCAAACTGATAATACATTGTCCCTCCTCTGATCTCAACTGGGTCTTTCTCTGAACTGACATACATGAGTTATTTATGAGAGAATATTCAGTTATTTGAAGTGCAATAGTTACATGCATGCAAGCATTATCTAACTGAACTCACATTAATTTAAACAAATTGTTTAAATTAGTCTAACTAGACTTGACTCAGTTAACTAAGCCAACTAATTACTACTCAAATTAGAACTCATCCTTATCTCTTTAAATGATGGATAAATTCCTCAATTAATAGATAAACTGTTGCATGTCCTCACATAGACTTCATGTTTGATTTTTCACAACTAATTAACTCATGGTGAATTAATTAATTTATTTTAAAATAGCGGTTAAGTTCAAATTCGAATTTTACTTCCTATTTTTAGTCTAGGGACTAACTAAAATAGGAATCCATCCCAAACTGCTAAAAATAATAATGTTATTTTTAGCACTTCCATTTTTCATTCCCTGTTGCTCAATCCAGCATTGCTACCCAAATTGCTATTTATAGCGATGCTATTTTTAGCACTTCTATTTTTAGCATTTCTTGTTGCCATTTTCAACATACCACGTGTCACGGTTTTGACCTTAGGACCTGAAACTGATACAAAGAAAACTACATGTCGTCCTCTTTCTATAAATTTTTACTAAATTTCAATCTGATGCTTAGAGAGAAATTTATGACGATTTTCCCAAGGTCACCTATTTGGGACGTAATTTAGGAGCTTGCAAAAACCCTAAATGTCTTGGATCATATCTCTAAAAATATATCGAAACAAGATCTAAAAATCAGGATCAAGCTTCATTAAGCCTTCAGCTCAAACGGGTTTTAATTTAAGTGTCTGAACCTTCGTAGAACAAGCTATTATAGAAAAAATTCCACAATGACCTATTTGAGATGGAATTCTGGAGCTTGCAAAAACCCTATCTTCCTCACATCATATCTCTGTAAATATAGTGACACACAATCTGAAATTCAGACGCAAGGTTCAGAATGATTTCAACTCAAATGGGTTTTTTTAGCTTCTGAAACTCTGTAGAAAAAAAGTTATAATGAAAATTCCATGATGACTTGTTTGGAGTAGAGAGCCCTAGAATCCAAAGGCTCTGATACCAAATGTTATGAAACCAACTCACAAAAAGATAGAATAGATAGATTAATGACTTCAAAATCAATCTCTTCAAGGGGGAAATCTCGTTTACATTACACAAATGAACAGTTATTGGATGATACAAATGACAAGACCTCATTTCTATATATAGGAGTATAAGGGGTCCCAATACAATTGTTGGCTCCCCGTTAATGGGGGTGTGGAAGGTCAACGCTTCCCGTATGTTTCGTGGCATGTACTTAAATCTAGCGATGTGTCTATTTACTAACACATGTGGGTTTGGTGTAACGACAATCGTGACTCCAACAACTGGTATCAGCGCTAGGGTCGAATATCCACTTTGCAAGCCTCTTAGTGCCATCACCTTACTATGGCAGCGTTCATTAAAACGTTGGTTGTTACGCCTAGAGTTGTTGAAGGATCTGTCCAGGAAATAGCTGAGGAACTTTGGAACTAAAAGACAGTTGTTGCAACAAAAACAAGGTCATGGACCTATGTTGAAACGTGTTGTTGGAAACTGAAATGTGGATATTCGTGGAGATTGGAGTTGAAACGTGGTGTTCGTAAGTTTTTTTTACATCAAGCTTGCGTGTATACATCAAGTTTTTTTTCTCAAACCAACATATGTATGTGTGAAATGTGAAAAGGTTAAAACATTATATATGTTTT
>APFE031241672.1:42893-58612 GCA_000404065.3 Pinus taeda | reverse complement strand
TTTCATGGTTTTCTAATGTATTTCTTTATCAAGTCGCGCATAGTCGAAAACTTTAGGATAAGGCGAAAATTATGGTTTTTCAATGTATTTTTGCAAAATCGCGCATGGCTTAAAAAACTTTGGCTAAGTGGGTTTTTTCATGCAATTTCGTAATAAAGCGCAGATGGGTCCCAAACTTAGGATAAGGAGGAAAAAGTGGGTTTTTCCACGCATTTTTCCATTTGAGCGGGTCTAAGGGTGCAAAAGGGTTTTTCCAAGGTTTCTTAGGCAAAAGGGGGGTTGAATGGGCAAATGAATCCTGAGGGAGACAAAGATGTAAGGCTTGGGTTCTTAAACTAACCAGATGTCAATTTAATTCCCTAGTAGTGAATCATATGGCTATAATGCCAAGGGGGGGGATATTTATAGAATGTTTGGGATTTATACACCATGGTGTTATAATAATAGGGGAAAGGGCAACATAGGGAGTTCAATAATAGAAGTTAAGGGTTAATATGGAGGGAGAAGGTGAATGAGGAGTGATGCCACTAAGTTTATTTGAAGAAAACTTAGCTTAGGGAGTAGATCAAAATGAAAAGAATTTTGCACAAGAAATGTGGCTCTTAGAGGATACAAGAACCAACATAAAACCTTGAATTCTTTCATAACCATAACTTGATGAAGGGATGTTAGTAATGAGTGTTTAAACCAGGAAAAAGGGAAGTTAGACATGCTCCATTGTGTTGCTTTTCTTGTATTGACCAGCAAGATTCAGTTTGAAAGGAACAACACTTCTGCAACCCCATCTACCTACCCATCTACTTGCCTAGCATTTTTTGTTTCTTCTTGGAGGGTGCACTTGGACTTGCAGACCCTTATGTGCCTTTTATTTTCCACTGGCTTTTTCTTTTGATTGCCTATCTAATACTACCCTTATTTCTTCCAAGGCCCCAGATTAAGCAGTTGGGAACCTTAGCTTCTCTGCCTAACTATTGGTCTGCCAAGATTAAACAGTTTGGACAGACTTCTCTCTCTATTCTACAACAGAAAATTGAAACATGGCATGATCCAGATTAGACTGTTGGACCATCCATCAAAATTTAGTAAACATGAAGGCATGTACACACCTTGCCTTGTCTTGGAAATATGGGATCTTTGTATCAGCAAAAATGGAGCATATTTGGCACTTATATTTGCCAATCATGAAATATGAAACCTATTGGTATAGGTATCCAACAGCAAGGACGATCAAGATCAAGAGGCCAATAAAAATCAAGGAGAGGCATAATTATCTGCATTCATTGTGGCAAACCCGGGCACATGAGGAAAGAATGTTGATTCTGGAAGAAAGGACAAAAGGATCATAGACCGTCCAGTACAAATCACAAGTCATCCAACACAAATGAAGTTGAGACTACTACTATAGCCACAGATGGTGATGTGTTGTTTACTATTTTAGTAGAGGATGCATGTGTATATACATCTAGCAGTAGCTTTGATTGGATCCTTTACTCTGGAGCATCTCACCATGTAACCCCATGCAAAGGTAGTTTTGTTTCATATAATCCTAGTGATTATGGTAGAGTGCATTTGGGGAATAACCATTTTTGCAGTATTGTTAGAGTGGGAGATGTCCATATCAAGATGAAATATGGACAAGATATATTGTTGAAACAGGTCAGGCATGTAGCAGAAATGCGCATGAGTTTAATCCCTATGGGACGACTCGATGATGAAGGCTATTCGACAAGCTTTGGAAAAGGCGGTTGGAAAATTAGCAAAGGTGCATTGGTCATGGCCAAAGGATGCAAGACAGGAACATTATACACATTGAAGACATTGATAGGAAAATCAGATTTGGCTACTGTCACAAAACAAGGAAATACAACAGATCTGTGGCATAAGGGTTTGGGTCACATGAGCGAGAAGGGCTTAAAAATCCTTGTTGGTAAAACTTTATTGCCAGGTTTGAAATCGTACAATCTTGATCTTTGTGAGCATTGTATATATGGTAGATAAAGAAGGGTTTCATTCCTTAGAGGTGGCCATGACAGAAAGAAAAATGTGTTAGAATTGGTATGCTCAGATGTGTTTGGGCCTATTAACATCAAATCATTAGAAGGAGCATCATATTTTGTAACATTTATAGATGATGCATCCAGGAAGGTTTGGGCATATCCTATGAAAAATAAAAGTGAAGTATTTGGAATATTTCAAAAATTCCATGTTGTTGTTAAAAGAGGACTAAAAAATTTCTGAAGTGTTTAAGAATAGATAATGGTGGAGAATATTGCTCAAATGCATTTAAGGAATATTGTAATAGGTTTGGCATAAAGCATGAGAAGACTGTGCCTAGTACTCCTCAACAAAATGGTGTCACAGAAAGGATGAATAACACCATTATGGAAATGGTGCAAATTATGTTGTCCAACTCCCATTTGGAGAAGAATTTTTGGGCTGAAGCAGTCAGGACCACTTGCTACCTCATAAATAGATCTCCAACTACGGCCTTGGATGGTGGTATCCCTGAAGAAATTTGGACTAGTAAGAATTTGAATTATTCTCACTTGAAAATCTTTGGATGTGAAGCATTCGTAGATATTCCCAAAGAAAATAGAACTAAGCTACATGATAAATCTATGAAATGCATTTTTTTGGGATATGCGGATGAAGATATTGGTTATCGTCTATGGGATCCAGTCAAACATAAAATTATTAGAAGCAAGGATGTTATATTTAATGAGTCAGAAATTTTCAAGAGGACTATAGGTGAGTTGGAGGTCAAGAAGGTTATTGACATGTTTGAAGAGCAGCAGGAAAACATACCACCAATACAAGAAAATGAACAACAAATTTAGGAGCATGAAGAACAACAAGTGGAAAATGATGAACAAACAAGAAGAAGGAATCTTGCATGACCTTTACAGGAGAGATTCAACCTGATAATGCACCACCACAGTTGGTTCGCAGATCTTCTAGGCTTCATAAGCCTTCACAAAGGTATCCTCCCTCAAACTATATTTTGTTGACTGATGAAGGTGAACCTAATTGTTTTCAAGAAGCTTGTAAAGTCGAGCACAGTAAAGAATGGAAGAAGAAATGAACTCTTTGCAGGAAAATAAAACTTGGGATTTGGTAAACCTCCCAAAAGGTAGAAAGGCTCTACAAAACAAATGGGTGTACAAGATTAAGCATGAAGGTGATGAAAAGAAGGAGAGGTATAAAGCAAGGCTGGTTGTGAAAGGTTTTGCCCAAAAAGAAGGTATTGACTTCACTGAAATTTTCTCACCTGTTGTTAAAATGTCAACCACTAGAGTCATTCTTGGTCTAGTTGTTTCTTTAGACCTAGAATGTGAACAGTTAGATGTAAAAACTGCATTCATTCATGGTGAATTGGGGGAAGAAATTTATATGGAGAAGACAGAAGATGTCATAGAAAAAGGAAAAGAAGACCTTGTTTGTAGGTTGAAGAAGAGTCTCTATGGGTTGAAACAAACACCTTGGCAATGGTACAATAAATTTTATTCATTCATGTTGGAACATGGTTTTCAGAGGTTGGAATCTGACCATTGTGTCTATATCAAGAGGTATGATCAAGGAAAGTATATCATATTACTGTTATATGTGGATGACATGTTGATTTTTGGGCATGATAAGAATAAGATCAATAGATAGAAGAAAGATTTGGGTAGCAAATTTGCAATGAAGGATTTGGGACCAACACAACAAATATTGTGCATGGGGATTATGCATGACAGGAAAAACAAAAGGTTGTGGCTATCACAAGGAAAATATATCAAGAAGGTGTTTGACAGGTTTAATATGAAGGATGCCAAGCCAGTTGGTACACCCCTTGCAGCCCACTTAAAGCTGAGTACTGAATTATGTCCTAGTGATGACAAGGAGAAAGAAGAGATGAGCAATATTCCTTATGCTTCATCAGTTGGCAACTTAATGTATGCCATGGTATTCACATGACCAGACATTGCATATTCAGTGGGAGTAGTGAGCAGGTACCTTACCAATCCAAGCAAACAACATCGGCGAGAAGTAAAATGGATTTTAAGGTATCTCAAGGGTACTAGTCATTATTATTTATGTTTTGGTCATGATGAGACTGTGCTTGAAGGATTTACAGATGTGGATATGGCTAGAGATATGGATACTAGAAAGCCCACTACAGGTTATTTGTATACATTTGCAGGTGTAGTAGTATCTTGGGTGTCAAGGCTACAAAGAATAGTAGCCCTCTCTACAATAGAAGCAGAGTACATAGCTACAACAGAATCTTGTAAAGAGATGTTGTGGATGCAACGATTCCTAGGAGAGATAGGAATAAAACAGGAGAAGTATGTGTTATATTGTGATAGTCAAAGTGCCATTCACTTGGTGAAAAACCCAGCATTTCATTCAAGAACCAAGCACATTGACTTAAGGTATCATTGGATCCAACATGCGTTGGAAGAAGAACAGTTATCCTTGGAAAAGATCCATACGGATAGGAACCATGCTGATATTCTCACTAAGATTCTACCACGAAATAAACATGAGTTATGTAGAGGCATGGTAGGACTCGGTGTGACTTGATGACTCTTATTTGGCTTTTGTTAGATCAGAACATACATAACACACAACATATTTATACTTGGAGACTTAGACGACAATAGAAGAGAATAATTTACAGAGACAGACAAATGGAGAAACAACAAGATTAATCAGTGAAAAACAACGGAATAGATAAAACAAACACTGGAGAATAGATATCACTTTGCATTACATAACAAGCTTGGGCCTTGGCTTACTTGCTTTCCTTGGCCAGAGAAATTACAAATTTATAGAGGCGGAAGAAGGATCTAGAATCCTGTATGTGATTCAGATGGATATTTGGAATGATCTAGAAACTAATGGCGATGTAGAAAGATCTAGAAACTATTGGTGGTGTAGAAGAATCCAGAATCCTGCATGAATTTGGCTTCACAGTTAACAACAATCGGAGCCTACATAACAATAATTTTGTAGGGGCACAACAATAACAATAGTGGGATTCTATGGGGCATAATAATAACAACATGGGGACTACATGGGCACAATAATGCAATACATGGGTTTCACTAATAACAACAAGGGGTTACACTAGTAGTATAAGGACCTAACAGATTCTCTTTAGTGCAGGAAAACTTTATTTCAATGGATTGAGGTTGGAGTATATATTGGAGGGCACCTCGATTTTTTTTGCTTGGAAAGAAAGGATGGAAATTTTCCAAGATAACAATGAAGTATGGGAATACACATAAAATGATATTCCGAAACTAGCAGCATCAGATGCGCAAGCACTTTCCTAGTGGAATAGAGACAAAAAAATGCCAAGAGTATTATCCTGGAAGGTGTCACAGATCATGTGGTTTCAAAGTTACATGGAAAGGAGACTCTATTTTCAATGTGGAAAGATATCACATATCTCTTCTAGAGTAGTAATTATGCCAGGAAAATGGAATTGAGAGACAAACTCAGGAACATTTACATGCTGAAAAATGAAACCATTCCTCAATAGCTATCCACATTCACTCAGGTTCAAGATGAACTTGGAGGAGTAGGAGAAAATATGGCCTCATCTGAACTTGTGAGGTTAGCACTCGTTGGAATTTTGAAATCCTGACACATTTATTAGGATTCAGTTAATGGAAGAGACAACTACCAGCTTGGGAGAGACTTTGGCCTGATTTGGTGTAGGAGGATATCAAAAGAAACACTAGAGTTGGTGTCACATCCAAATCTGAGGAGGATGAAAACTTTTCTCTAGTGAGAAAAGGAAGTAAGGCCAAGGACAAGAAGGCCCAAGGCAAGGAATACTCAATCCGGAACCATGGGAATAAGAAATACCTTAGCAAATAAATGTTTTCACTACCATGAATGTGGACACTATGTAACCAAGTGTTCACACAAGAAATTCGAGAAGAATCATATAGGAGGAGTAGGAGGTGATTCTCTTGCATCACAATTAGAATTGGATTACACCCTTATTGGATGCATGGAAACTAATGTATGAAGAAATTTATGGTACTTGAACTTTGGAGCCTCATTTCATATGATAGGATCAAAGGAGCTCTTTAGTTGATCCAAGTTTACTCAACTCCTAGATTTAACCAAGACATTTTGCTTTCCCGATGTGATTAGAATTGCACTTAAAATAGCATAAATGAACATAAATGCATGCTGTAAAGAAGAAGGAACATGAAAATAATCAGCAACATAAAATAACAAGACGTTGACAATGGAGTTTTTCCAAGAGGGACTATGTCTTTGGGCTTCGGTGTCAAGATGGTGTAGGCCACTGCAGTAATTTCTAGAAAGAGTGATGATGTACATAGGTGGTGATGTCGCTATCATACAAGAAAATTCCCTCATGCAGGGGTGTCCCCACAAGATGTTCCGTTACAAAACTCTCAGTCAAAAAGGACTCCTATTAGTGTGACATAATTACACATGACAATAATGAGAATCTTGCCAACATGGCATCAAAGGGATCTCAATTCAGACATACATGGCGACAACATGAGTATCCCATCAGCATGATGACAAAGGGATCTCAAATAAAACATGACAAATCATGATAACAAGTACATCCCACAAATGATTCGTATCACATCAAGCAGGAATCATGGCACAAGTAAGAAAACAAGATCCCACATCAAATATCAAATAGGGATCTATGCATCATGATGCATCTCATAGCAAAAATAAGTACATGAACATACTACATATACGTCACATCTTGGGGAAATTTGAAGAAAAGGATGTCAAACTGCTAAAGCTGGTTGTACAATCAATCTCACGGTGTTGTATCTCATGGAAATGATAGCTCGCACATTGATTGCTGACACCCGCACTCCACGTTGAAAAGTGGTTGAACAATGAAATGATCAAATAGAAAATTTAGATTCACCATCAAATTTATGGCGGTGAATAGGGTAAAATCGACTGTCAAATTTTTGAATTCAGAGAAAGTGAGAATCTGGGGCTTAAGGAATCTTTTAAATTCCCCTAGATTCCTCAAAGATTCCTTCCTATGAGTCATTTGAATATTTTTTTCTTAGATCAAAATTCTGACTGTGTCATTAGGTTCGTGTCGTTGAGAGGTATAGGATCGACATAAAGTTTTTCCAATTTGGACACTGGCAAAACTTCACCCTCCTGGAAATTCAGTTCAATCATGGTTCTGCCTGCTCTTCTCTCTGCCCATGGTTCCACTTGCAAATGAATTAAAAAATGTGTCTCGAAAAATGCACCATCATAGTTCTGACACTTGGCTCCTGTGTCAAGGTTCTATGTGGGGTTCATAGCTCATGGTTCTGCAATCTATGCTCTCCATTTCGATATCGTTCAATCCTTCATTCTGTCCCCTCCCATGCGAAGGAAAATCCATGTTTTTATATGACTTCAATGGGGGAAATATCAATAAAATCATTGTGTCTTGTTGGTTAGGTGGAAGAACTAAAGACGGGAGGTCGGGGATCAAATCTTGACCCCTCCAAAAATACATGACAATGTTTATTTTGGTGCGAGGGTTGTTGCGTTAATGTAGCCGTTTAATGTTTGTTTTGGTGTGATATAAGGGTGATGGTTAAGTGTGAAACCACTGCATGGGTGGGGCCGAAAGACACACTGGCCTTGTGTTCAACTCCCACTAGTCTTGTCATTTTTTATAACATGTATATGGTGTAGTTGGTGGGGACCCAAATATAATATTTTTTTTTATAACATAATGTGGTATGGTGGTTGGGCTGGTGGGGGTCACTACCCGTCAACTTTTAATAATTAATTTTTTTTTTAATGTATTATGTGAAGTCCGATGGAGGTGGTGGGGGTCCTGGCCTGCCACCTATATTAATATTTTTTTGTTTTTGTTTTTTATTTATAACAATAATCACATTTTTGGAATTTTTGTGATACAAGGGATATTAGACAAATTAAAGAAGCAACAATTTCACTCACTCTCGGGATCTAGGTTACCATGCCAGTTGATGGTGAATTTGTAGGACACTTAAACCTAGCCCACTGTCCAACTTTGACTAGCTCTTTCTCCGTCATACGAGCTTGGATTGACGAACCATTCACACCTTTGCAATCAGGATGACAAGATCTACACTCTGGTCCTAGTTCGAAAGCATTCTGATTATTTTGATTTTTGAGCTTCCATAAGCCCTCTTTGTCTTGTGTGTGTGTCCCTAGATCCACCTGGATCAATCCTCCCACTGAGGAGCTTTTGGTCCTCCAAAAGCATTAAAAATAATCCACAACTTCTCTATACCTTGTTTACATCACAAGCATCCTTGAAAAGGTCTCGCTTTCATCTCCTTCACCTTTGTTCTTCAGAGCCTTAAGCGATGAGCCAACACCTACAACCTCTGCAACCTCTAGTACATTGTTTTGCAGATTACATGCTTGTCTTACACGACCAACTAATGACCCAAGCATCCCATACTTTTGATGAGTTTATAACACATACTTGATTGTGAAGTTTACATCGAAATGGAAACAATACCCCAGCTACAAAAACAAGGCCAACATACCATTGTTGCTTCAACAATTGATGGAAAACACATCATCACTACAACACATGATTTACAAAAATAAGGCCAAATAATATTGTTTCTTTGACAATTGATGGAAACATAACATCGCTTTCATAGTTTAACATGCAACACAAAATAAGATTAGACATAATTGTTGCTTAACAGGTGATGAAAAACACATCATCACTTTTACATCTTAAAATGCAACAAATGATTTAGAAAATCATGACCATGACAAGCTATCATATTTAGAAACCATTTTTCACTTATCAAGGTGAATGGGTCACCCTCTGATGGTGGTTTTTCTTTTCAAACCACTGTTTCACCTAGTTCATGCACTGACGCTTTGTCTTTAAGGCGTTGCTTTGGATGGAGCCTCAAACAAGTGGCTCTTTGATGGTCACTTTTGTTGCAATGACTACAATATGTCTTCTTCCTCTAGATCTGCTTAACATGTTTCCTTACCTGCTGTTGAGAGGGTCTTTCATGCCTCCTCCTTTTGTGTGATGCTATTCTTTTCCAACACTTAGCAAATGTATGGTTATGTAATCCACAAAAGGTACATGTTTTTCAATTCGATGATTTATGTTCATCTTTAACAACATGATTATAATCGAAATGGAAATTTGAATATCGAGATTGGTTATACCTCTCCTTTCCATCTCTGGTGTTATTATGGCGATGAGAGCTTGCCTCAACTCTTTCCTTGCAATGGATACTGCCATGGGATGATGGGGATGAGTCCCCATCATTCCCTTTCCTCGACGATTTCAACAATGTCTCGAAAGAATCTAACACCTTCAAGCATTCCCCGTAAGTGTATCCCAAGCCTCCAAATCGAGGTCTTTGCACAACCTCTAATGGTTGATTAATGCCTTGGTTATTAAAACCAAGTTCTTTTTCCTCCTTGTACCTCATCTTGGTAAGGAGCCTCATGTTTGTCCCTATAATTGGTATCTCCACATCTCCAACAGAAATCATACTATGTGAGGATGAAACTGAATGGAATCAACATCTTTTACCTCCATTGTTGAGTTGGAAAGAACTGATGAGGGTTGCTCATCATCTATTGTTGGTGGTTCATTGTCTGTCTAGGCACATTCCCCAACTTCCTTCCTGACATACCCAAGTCCTGCCTGACGGGTAACTCCTCTACTTTGATGGGGTTGACAATGCCTTGGCCATTAATTCCTAAGCCTTTTCCTTCATACCCCATTTTCTTTAGCATTTTGGAGCCAATTCCTATGGTATGATTTTCAAAAACAACGAAATCATCAGTAGGACACATACATGAATTTATAGAATTATTTTTTACCTCACATGGGTCATGTTGTAGCTTTTCCAAGGCCTCATCCTTAGCTTACAGCTGTTGTAGAAAACTCTATTTTTCCTCCTTCTCTTCATGTAGAAGCATCTTTAGTTCTTCCAGGGCCTCTTCTATGGCTCACAACTGAAGCTGCAATCACTCCTTTTCCTCTGTCTCTTTTTGTAGAGCTTCGTACATTATTTCCACCCTTTGGGAAATTTTGAGCATGGTCTCGTACATCGCTTTTTCATCCTCTGTGGCTGCACGTCCCATTGTTCACGCTTGCAATTCACATCCATGCAAAGATGCTCTGATACCAAACTTGATTCAATTTGACTTAACTCCCGGATTTAACAAAGATATTTTGAATCTTTGATCGGAGAATCCACAGTAAGAGAATTTTTACACCAACGTTTCGAATCCCAAATGGGATCCATGTAAAGAAGAAGGAACATGACAATAATCAGCAACATCAAATAACAAGACGTTGATAATGGAGTTCGTCCAAGAAGGGCTATGTCTCCAGGCCTCAGTGTTAAGATGATGTAGGTCACTGCATTAAGTGCTGGAAAGAGTGACAATGTACATAGGTGTTGACGTCGCTATCATACAAGGAAATGCCCTCATGTAGGAGTGGCTCCAGGAGATGTTTCACTACAGGAACTCTCAGTGAAAAAGGACTCCTATTAGTATGACATAATTACACATGACAATAATGAGTATCCCACCAACATGGCATCAAAGGAATCTCAATTCAGACATACATGGTGACAACATGAGTATCCCATCAACATGATGACAAAGGGATCTCAAATAAAACATGATGAATCATGATAACAAGTACATCCCCCAAATGATTCCGTGTCACATCAAGCAAGAATCATGAAACAAGTAAGGAAACAAGATCCCACATCAAACAACAAACAAGGATCTATGCAGTACAATGCATCTCATGGAAAAAAGAAGTACATGAACATACTGCATATACCTCACATCCTGGGGACATATGAAGAAAAGGATGTCAAATTGTTGAAGCTGGTCGTACCATCAATCTTGCAACGTCAACTCTCATGGAAATGACTACTTGCACATTGGATTCTAACACCTGCACTCCACTTTGAAAAGTGGCCGAACAATGAAATGATAAAATGGAAAATCTGAATGCACCATCAGATTTGTGGCAGCAAATAGGGTAAAATCTACTGTCAAATTTCTGAATTTTGAGAAAGTGAGAATCTTGGGCTTAAGGAATCTTTTAGATTTCCCATAGATTCCTCAAAGAATCTTTCCTATGGGTAATCTAAAGATATGTTTCTCAAATCAAAATTCTGATTGCGCCATTAGGTTTGTGCCATCGAGAGGTATAGGATCGACATAAATTTTGCCCAATTTGGACACAGGGAAAATTTTGCCCAGCTAGAAATTTGGTTCCACTTGCTCTTCTCCATGCTCATGGTTCCACTTGTAAATCAATTAGAAAATGTGTCTCGAAAAATGCACCATCATAGTTCTGACACTTGGCTCCTGTGTCAAGGTTCCATGTGGGGTTCACGGCTCATGGTTCTGCAATCTACATTCTTCATTTTGCTACCGTTCGGTCCTCCATTTTGTCCCCTCCCATGCAAAAGAAAATCCATGTTTTTATATGACTTTACTAGTGGAGATATCAATAGAGGCATTGTGGATTGTTGGTTAGGCAGAAGAACCAAAGGCAGGAAGTCGGGGGATCAAATCCCAACCCCTCCAAAAATACATGACAATGCCTATTTTGGTGGGGCGGTTGTTGCATTAATGTAACCGTTTAATGTTTGTTTTGGTGTGATATAAGGGTGATAGTTAAGTGTGAGACCACCACATGGGCGGGGCTGGCAAACGCACTAGCCATGGTTTCAACTCCCACTAGTCTCGTCATTTTTTATAGCATGTATATGGTGTAGTTGGTGGGGGTGTGGGTCGGGTCCACCGGAGGTGGCATGCCCACCCCAAATATAATATTTGTTTATAACATAATGTGGTATGGTGGTTGTGCCGGTAGGGATCATGGCTCATCGAATTTTAATAATTAAAATTTGTTTTAATGTATTATGTGAAGTCTGGTGGAGGTTGCAGGGGTCATGGCCCACCACCTATATTAATAATTTTTTTGTTTTTTTTTTTATAACAATAATCACATTCTTTGAATTTGTTTAATATAATGGATATTAGACAAATTAAAGAGGAAAAAATTTCTCCCGGTCTCGAGAGCTAGGTTCCCATGCTAGTTGATAGTGAATTTGTAGGACACTTAAACCTAGCCCACTGCCCAACTTTGACCAAAATTTTGACTGGTTCTTTCTCCCTCATACAAGCTCAGATTGATGAACCATTTGCACCGTTGCGATGAGGATGACAAGATCTACACTCTGTTCTTGGTTCGAAAGCATTATGATCACTTAGATTGTTAAGCTTCCATAAGCCCTCTTTGTCCTTTGTGTGTCCTTGGAGCCACCTGGATCATTAGTGTCCTGGAGGAAAAGGACCTACAATTACACATAGAACTTAGAGATGATGGGTGGTATAGTAACAAGGGAATTGGTATTGTACCTCTAAGAGGGAATTAGGCTCCCATCTTCACTTGAAAATTAAAATGTATGTGTCTGGGTTGAATAAAAGTTGTCTTCTTGTATTTGTATTGCATGATAGAGGTTATGATGTGGTGTTCAGTAAAGGGAAATATTTTATGAAGCATGTTTCTATTGGACAAGTGAAACAAATTGGTGTTAGAGTGAAAAACATGTTTAGAGTTGAGATGTTGGAGAGCTCTGGCATAGGCGCATGGGTCACCTATACAATGGAGATTTGAAAATCATGCAGCAGATCACCACAAGATTTCTAAAATGAACCCTTGACCAACATGATGTTTTAAAGGGATGCACTCTTTGGAAATATGTCAAATCCTCCTTCTAGGGCCAAGATAGAAGAGCTGGATCCATCTTAGAGCAAGTCCATTTAGATGTTTGTGGACCATTTTTTGCATTCTTAGTTGTAATTCATAGGTATTATGTTATTTTATTAGATGAATTTTCCCGCAAGTGTTGGATCTATTTTATGAAGAAGAAATATGAGGTGTTTGCAAAATTTATTGAATTCAAAGCATTGGTTGAAAATGAGACTAGACAGAAAATTAAATCCCTAAGAAGTGATAATGGAGGAGAATTTGTGTCTAATGCTTTCAAATATTTTTGGTCCAAGGAAAGAATTATAGGAGAACTGATTGCACCCCATGAACCAAAAAAATATGGGGTGCCAGAGAGAAAAAAAATATGTAGAGGTTTCACGAGCGATGTTGAATGATTAGGGACTTCCACTATATTTGTGGGAAGAAGAATGCAATACAACAATTTATTTGCAGAACTAGAGCCCTCACAAAATACTTGCCATGATCACATCTGAAGAAGATTTCTCTGGGAGGAAGCCAGAGGTATCTAATTTTTTACGTTTTGGAGCTATAGTCTAATATCATGTCTCCAAGGGTAGAAGGAAAATTTGGAGCCTACAGTTGAGATGGGGATTTTTGTAGGATACATGGAGACACCTCATAATTATTGGGTGTATTTTCCCTCACTCAGGATGAAAGTGATGAGGAGAGATGTCATATTTGATGATGATAAGGATATGAGAAACTCTCTAGAGAGAGAGTTGAGTATTGCATCAAAGGAGGAGCTTATAGATCCAAAGGAGGAGTCTCAGTTAGATCCTTAGGATGTTGTGGAGTAGTCACATGGGGAGGAGTAGAGAGCAGGAAGAGTGGAGGCACCCACTCAACCATAATCTTGTATATATTGGAGGAAGATAATCAGAGAGGCTAATAGGTTGGTATATGGTGCACATGAGCACGTGGGAGCTCCTACATTCTTGCACGGGAAAAGGAGATCACCAAGAAGGTATACTGGTTACATGGCACTCATGACATAACTCATTGCTTCTGAGCCTTCTTTATTTGAGGAGGAAGCTGCCCAACTAGTATGGGTAGATGCCATGGTAGAGGAGTATGAGTCCATCATGAAGAAAAATGTATGGGAGGTGGTGCCAAGATCCAATAAAACGTCAGTGGTTTGTTCCATATGGGTATACAAGGCGAAACATGTAGCTGAAGGGAGTATCAAGAAGTACAAGGCTAGATTTTTGGCTAAAGGCTTCTCATATGTAGAGGGAGTTGATTATGAGGAGAAATTTGCCCTAGTGGAAAGATACTCCTCCATCATAACCATTCTAGAATTGGCTACGTAGATGGGGTGGAAGATCCACTAGATGGATGTGAATACTTCCTTCCTCAATGGAGTGATTGGGGAAGAGATTTACATAAAGAAACTTGATGGTTTTGAGACATTTGACAGGGATACACATGTGTGCAAACTCAAGAGAGACCTTTATGGTCTTAATCAAGTACCCCATGCTTGGTACACTCATATAGACACATATATCAATGGATTTCACTTCACCAAGAGTGAAGCAGATGCTAATATCTACTACATTGTGGTATATGGAGAATTTTTCATTCTAGTCCTATATGTAGATGAGTTGATATTGACAAGTGAGGAGAAGTTGATCCAGTCTTGCAAGGAGGAACTTGGAAGAGAGTTCAAGATGAAGAACATGGGCTTGATGCACTACTTCCTTGGGTTGGAGGTGTGGCATGGAGATGGATAGATGTTTTTGGGTCAAGGGAAGTATACAACTGAAATAATTTAGAGATTCCATATGTAGGACTAAAATATTGGACACTCCTATAGCTATGAATTAGAGGAAGGAGGATGCTTCTATAGGAGAGGTAGTAGATGCTACCATCTACAAAAATTTGGTGCGGTCCATGATGTATCTAGTGAACACAAGGCCCGACATACGTTATGTAGTTAATCAACTGAGTAAATTTATGGTGAATCCTACTAAGATTCAATAGAAATCATAAAAACGTGTGCTTAGATACCTCATAGGAACAACATATTTCAGGCTATGGTATAGGAGGAATGATGGTGTGAAGCTATAAGGCTTCACCAATGCAGATTGGGAAGGGAGTCCATCAGACAGGAAGATAACTTCAGGATATATCTTCAGTGTTGGGTCAACAATTATTTCCAGGTATAGCATGAAACACAGATCTATAACACCCAGCTCAGCAGAGGCTGAGTATATGGTTGCTAGTCAAGAAACATGTGAGGCCATATGTATGAGTAAAATTATTGCGGGTATTTTTATTCAGAAGATGGATCCTACTGTGATTCACTATGATAACCAGAGTTGTATCATAATCTCTAAAAATCTAGTATTTCATGGTAGGTCCAACCACATTGATATTAGGTACAACCACTTGAGAGATTGTGTGTTGAAAAGTGGCAACAAGAAATTGCTAAAAATAGAAGTGCTAAACATAGAACTGCTAAAAATGGCAGTTTGGGTACCAGTGCTAGATTGGGCAACAGGGAATGACAAATGGAAGTGCTAAAAATAGAAGATCTATTTTTAGCAGTTCAGTGTGGATTCCTATTTAAGTCAGTCCTTGGACTAGAAATAGGAAGTAAAATTCGAATTTGATATTAACAACAGTTTGTAAATTAATTAATTAATTTAGTTTGAGTTAATTAGTTAAGTAATTATGAACTTGAAGTCTATGTGAGGAGATGCAATAGTTTCTCCTTTGATTGAGGGATTTAACCATCAGTTAAAGGATGAGGATGAGCTGTAATTAGTTGTCTCAGTTAACTGAGTCAAGTCCAGTTAGATTAATTTAATAAGTTGTTAAATTAATGAGATTCAGTTTGTTAATGCTTGCATGCACGTAACAACTGGTATTTTTAGATAACTGAATATTATACCTTAAATAA
>APFE031241672.1:28629-42481 GCA_000404065.3 Pinus taeda | reverse complement strand
TGCATTACCAGGTGATCTACAGGTGGGAAATTTCTACATGGTATCAGAGCTAGCTGATTTGTAGAAAAAGTTCTACATGGTATCAGAGCTAGTTGATTTGTAGAAAAAGTTCTACATGGTATCAAAGCTAGCTGATTTGTAGGAAAAATTCTACAAAATTCTACATGGTATCAGAGCATAGGTGATCAAGGAGAGAACAATATATTGAGAGGAGATTTCAAAGTTTTGAGTTTTGGGCCGAGAGTTTTAAGAACAGATCTAAAAATTTTTGTACAAAAGTTTTAGAAACAAACAACATATTTGGATTCCTTGTGGAAAAATACCCAAAATCTTAAAAAAAATCAGCTGAATCGGAGTCCAGATGAGGGAGATATCGCTGATTTAAAATCAACACTTTTTCTAGAAAATTTCATGATGGCATGAAAGTGGAAATAGATTGGTGTGGTAGCCAAGAACCTATATGCACTTGAGGTAAAAGATGCATTCAAAGCCTTGAGGAGCAATGCATAGGTTAGATACTTGGTGGTTGAGAGGGAGAGTAAATTACCTCTCAACATGTAGAGCCAAAAGAAGTCTCAGACAATTATGGAGGAGCCATGATTGGTGCAGCAGCTTCAGGAGGTTGTGGAACAGCCACAACAGGAGAAGTTGAGAGGATATCGAGTAGAGACATCTGCTCATGTAGATACCTCTAGTAGGGGGAAGCTTTGAGCCAGGTGGGCAGAGGGATCACATGCAGCCATACCTCCAGGTAGGAGGTGGGGTGATATAGAGTGATCGTCCCAAGGAGGAGGGGCAGGATCCTTGAGGTACCCAACCTCTTGGATGAGACCTTGCTATGGGATCCCCGATGTGGAGTAGCAGGAACTGACTAATTGGGTAGAGACAGATGCAAATGGAGCGACAAAGAGAGCTACAGTGCAGGGAATCCCAGGACAGTGCAGAGCATGTAGGCTGCAGCAATGCGAGAGGCACAAGTGTGTTGCACAGTGCAAGGTAGCACAGAGAAGGGTGCAATAGTGCGAGATTCATGGAGATGTTGCAGTAATGCAGAGGTTAGAGAGGGAGCACTTGTCAATGGCAGGCAGAGATTCAACATCAGAGTATGTTTCTATCCCAACAGAGAGGTGAGTTGGCAGTTTTTTTGGTTCCAAGAGTTGCTGGAGAAACCACACTTGGTAGATGTGTTGCATGCAGAACATTCCAGAGGTATAGGATCAGGTTCGAGAGGAAGCCTTTCTTTTTTAGTGGGAGTGGTGAAAAGTGGCAACAAGAAATTGCTAAAAATAGAATTGCTAAAAATAACAGTGCTAAAAATAGCAGTTTGGGTACCAGTGCTCGATTGGGAAACAAGGAATGAAAAATGGAAGTGCTAAAAATAGAAGTTCTATTTTTAGCAGTTCAGTGTGGATTCCTATTTAAGTCAGTCCCTAGACTAGAAATAGGAAGTAAAATTCGAATTTGATATTAATAGTAGTTTGTAAATTAATTAACTAATTCAGTTTGAGTTAATTAGTTAAGGAATTATGAACTTGAAGTCTATGTGAGGACATGCAATAGTTTCTCCTTTGATTGAGGGATTTAACCATCAGTCAAAGGATGAGGATGAGTTGTAATTATGAGTTGTCTCATAATTACCTCTCAACATGCAGAGCCAGAAGAAGTCTCAGACAATTGTGGAGGAGCCACGATTGGTGCAGTAGCTTCAGGAGGTTGTGGAGCAGCCACAATAGGAAAAGTTGAGAGGAGATCGAGTAGAGACATCTATTCATGCAAAGACCTCTAGTAGGGGGAAGCTTCGAGCTAGGTGGGCAGAGGGATCACATGCAACCATACCTCCAGGTAGGAGGTGGGGTGATATAGAGTGATTGTCCCAAAGAGGAGGGGCAGGATCCTTGAGGTACCCAACCTCTTGGACGAGACCTTGCTACGGGAGCCCCGATGTGGAGTAGCAGGAGCTGACTGATTGGGTAGAGATAGGTGCGAATGGAGTAGTAGAGAGAGCTACAGTGCAGGGAATCCCATGACAGTGCAGGGCATGTAGGTTGTAGCAATGCAAGAGGCACAAGTGTGTTGCACAATGCAGGGTAGCACAAAGAAGGGTGCAACAATGTGAGATGCCCGGAGATGTTGCAGTAGTGCAAAGATCAGAGAGGGAGCACTTGTCAATGGCAGGTAGAGCTTCAACATCAAAGTATGTTTGTTTTTTTGGTTCCTAGAGTTGTTAGAGCAACCACACTTGGTAGATGTGTTGCATGCAGAACATTCCAGAGGTATAGGATTGGGTTTGAGAGGAATCCTTTCTTGTTGAGTGGGAGTGTTGAAAAGTGGCAACAATAAATTTCTAAAAATAGAAGTGCTAAAAATAACACTACTAAAAATAGAATTTTGGTTACCAATGCTGGATTGGGCAACAGGGAATGGAAAATGGAAGTGCTAAAAATAGAAGCTCTATTTTTAGCAGTTTAGTGTGGATTCCTATTTAAGTCAGTCCTTGGACTAGAAATAGGAAGTAAAATTTGAATTTAATATTAACAGTAGTTTGTAAATTAATTAATTAATTAAGTTTGAGTTAAGTTAGTTAAGGAATTATGAACTTGAAGTCTATGTGAGGACATGTAATAGTTTCTCCTTTGATTGAGGGATTTAACCATCAGTTAAAGGATGAGGATGAGTTGTAATTATGAGTTGTAATTAGTTGGCTCAGTTAACTGAGTCAAGTCTAGTTAGATTAATTTAACAAGTTGTTAAATTAATGAGATTCAGTTTGTTAATGCCTGCATGCATGTAACAAGTGGTATTTTCAGATAACTGAATATTATAGCTGAAATAACTCATGCATGTTAGTTCAGATAGAGACCTAGTTGAGATCAGAGAAGGGATAGTGTACTATCAGTTGGATGAATAGCTTTCCTATAAAGGAAGCTCATCCATGATGAGGATTAATCCCCTTCAAATTTTTGCAGTTAGATCAGAGGTTAGTGAGTGTGTGAAGAGGTCAATTCACACAAGTAGCAGCACTGGACCCCAAGGAAACTGCACAAGGAAATAGGAGGCTTGGAGGGTAGAGGAGAAGGTTTGTGAGAAGCCTTTGACTGTCTATGAGCAGCAAAGGGATTGTACTGAGAGCTGGATAGCTTCCGAGCTAAAGCTTTGTGTAATTCAGATTATATTTCCACTTGTATGACAATACAGAGATGGGGTTTTAGGCAGGTTCTTTCCCTAGGTAAATTCTTCTGTTATGTGTGATTGATTCCTTCTTATCAATTATATGTGTTCTTATTGATGTTTCTCGTGGTTGATTAAGCTTCTGCTAAATTGTTTGTAGAAGTAGATCAAGTATTTTGCTTTAGTACATTGCATTACCAGGTTGAGCTACAGTGGGAAATTCTACATTATGTGCATAGGATAATCATGATGTTGCAATACATTCCCACAGAGGAGAAGGATGAAAATATTTTAACAAAGGCATTGCCAATAAGAAAATTCGAGTTCCACAGATGTAGGATAAGAATGGTGCAGAAACATTTTTCTTGCTAAGAGGGAGTGTTAAAATTGTAGCAAGAAAAGTCTTCAATTTGAAAAGTCAAATGGAGAAATTTGATTTTCCACATTAGCATGATGACTTGGATTGTAGTTAGCTGGAGTGACATGGCTTTGTCTCCTAGTTAAATAAGTAAATTTAAGTGATAGGCTGAAAGTAGAGATGTTCATAGGTTGATTGCTAAAATTTAGCAATCTAGTTGAGCTATTGTTAGTTAAACTCAATTAACTGAGCTCTAGTCTATAGTGGAACTAGTAGAATTTCATTTGAGTAGTTATAATAGTTGTTAACTCACTGATCTCTTAGTTAACTAACAAATTTACTAAAAAAAATCCCATTCATGCATGGAATTCGAATTGTCTAGTTGGAGTGGAGTAAAAGGCACATTGTAATTGTCAATTGTATACTAGTAGAGTGTACAATTTTTTTGCATTGAGAAAGTGGTCAATTCCTTCAGGATTTCATCAGGAAATAGGGAGTTCTCCTACTTTTTAGGGGCTAATTTTCTCAAGGATTGCACAAGAAAATAGGAGGAATGTTGAGGCTTGAATTGGCTAAGTGTTGGTCAGAGCAGGTCAGTGAACAAGAGATTACAATTGCAGTGTAGGGTGTGCTTGAAGATTGAAGCAAGACATTGTAATTGATCCATATTCTCATCCAAATTAATGCAAAGCAGCGAAGGGGTTTTTCCCAGTTAGGTTCCCCTATAAGATCATTGTGTTCCTTGTGTTTTAATGATTGCATGTTGTTGCAAGTGTTTCTATAATGTGTTTTCCTTTTTGCATAATAGTAAAAGAAATTTGTGTCTCTTGATTTCAGTTTGATTTCATTAGCAGTAGAAAATTTCTTGCAATTTCTACATTCTCCATATGAAATATCAATGTTACGAGATCCTTACCATTAAACTTCCTCATATTAATATTCAAAATGTAGTAGTTCCTTGGTGATGACTTGAAGTGATGATAATGTGGATATTTGATTGAAGATTCACTATAATGGTTTTGTGATTCAATATTTGCGCTCTCCAATTGTGATAACATACTACTCATATGGGATTGATTCTCAACACCATGCTTCTCCTTTTGTTCATGATTTCCTTGGATCTCCACATTGCTTTCTGGGATATATTTTAATAGATGTTTTACAATTCTTTTATTTCTTCCATAACGGGTTTTTCTCACTTCTTCCTTATTTTCATTCATTTTCTTTTCTATTTCCCATTTATGTTTTTCTTAATGTTTTCTTGAGAACTTTATAAATACAAATTTTTCAACATATTACTATCCATTATTAATTTTCTTCTCTAATTGAGATAACCTAAATTCTAAGTCTTCACTTTCTTCATTAGTCAAGGATGGGCCTTCAAAAAATTTGATTAGTGTAGTATCTCTATTTGGAGGCATGTTGGAAAATAGTAATCCTCATTATCACAACTTCCAACCATTGAAAAAAAGGGATCTTCTAATCAACAATTAGGCCACTCGTAAGTTACATATCTCTAAAACTTTGATATGGAGAATATCTAAATGGTTTAAGTTTTTCTTGATATATTTATGAGATTTTAATCCTTTTGGATTTGAAAATTTGGTCTATAATACTTGAATATGTATTTTTTTCCAATTCTACAACTGTGACTAGAATTTGATGTGCCAAGTGAAAGTTACAGTAACTGTCCCATAACTTGTTAATTCTTTGCCTCTTCCCATGAGTGAACTTGGATAATATGCCATGTGCCCAAGTCTCCAAATATAATTTTGAAATTTGTACTTGATGCACTTCTATATGTCTCTTGACGCCTCTAAATATTACACAATCCAAAAAGTCCTAGAAAATAAGATAGAGCAAAAATATGAAGCTAACTTGTTTAAAATTTATTTTAGGATTGTCCACATAACCTAACTTCTTATTGTAGCCGCTACAGCAGCCCCAAAATTTCAACATCCTCAAACTTTGGAATCCTCCTATCTTGAACTTCTTAATGAATAAGTCGCAATGATTCTTCTAAACATATATATCCTCATGATTCCTGTAATTCATTTTATTCTTACCAAATCTTGGCAAAATACCTTATCAAAACTTATTGTGATATGTTGCATCATAAATTTTCATCCCAGATATGTGATAAGAGTGTTTAATTGCAAATTTGAGTCCCTTTATCACATTTTAACCTCCCTAAATTGTGGTCACTAACAAACTCTTTCCTTCTTCCTTCTAAGATTATGAGTACAAATGATTCATCACACCCTATCCTCTGAGACTACGACTACGTACACTCATCGAATCGGATTAGTGATCTTCATGATTTTTTTTTTTTACAAGTGCATTTATTGCCCTACTACCATCACACGTGTGGTATAAAGTATATAAAAGGGTCATCCCCCAATTAATTTTCACACTACCATCTCCTTTGAGCTCATGACTACAAAATGCAATAATTGCATGATCATCGCAGTTTGCCTCTACAGACTATAACCATGATAATAGTGATGGGTGTGGGTAAGTTATCATGTCTTTCTCTTCCTATTTACGATTTTGGTGTTTTATATTATGTCACTCCAATTACCCTAGTTGTTTCTCCTTCCCAACACTTCATCTTCCACCCAGTCTTAAATTTATTTATATTCATGGAACCAATTTGTTTACATTATATCCTCCTATGAACAAATCCTCCCTTGCCCTATACTTAACCAAAACGTTTCTATTTCTCTAAGTCTCCAAACTTAGTGCGACCCTTTTTCCGTATCGCAATGGTAGAATTATTGATAGAAACTTTATTTCTTCATCCTGCGACAACGACATAGAAAAGGCACTTCATATTGTGACTACTACTAATAATTTCCCTTTTGGTCTTAGCACAATTTTCCTGCACAATCTTCGATTGTGAGGATTGTTTCAATATTATCATGATTTTCCATTTTAAAATTGTGATTGCACCAAATCCTCACCATTGGTTCCCTGTTATTGTGTCCTAACACTGCATGTCACAATGGTGCAACCTATAGTCATTCATTCCCCTATTGCAAAGAATCCTTGTGATTCACAACATATCTTATTTCACTTTGCCTTTGCAATTTATGATTAAGCCTATCACACAAAAAATTTACAATATGTGACACATGTTAAAACAGGGAATTATTTAGTTATTTTTGTCTAATATTTTGTGTTACCATGAACATACTTGAAATGTCAGGAAATGTTGAACTCAAGTTCTTTAGTATTTCTTTGTCAACAAGAGATATGGCTCTACCTATCAAATTTAGACCCAGAAAGGAGTTAGATTAACATAGATTAAAGGGGTTGTTAAAATCCTAGTTATTAAAGTACCTACTTATGCCAACACTTCTTATCACATAGAAAAATCAACATCAATGTATTGGCTTAATATATATCAAAAATTCTCTTGGAAAGAGATACCAGCAAATGAGGAATATCGAGAAGTTTACATTAATGCCAATAAATTGTGGTTCCATAAGCTAACAACACATCCACCCATCCTTCCATGTGTTGAAACCATTAACTGTGTTATCCAACATGTTGATGAAAATGATATGGAATTCAAGAACGTGCATGGTGTAATCATAACAACTTATAATGCAAAGGATATGTTTGAATATTATAGGAAGCTAATACAACATGTCAATCTTACTCCAAAATGGTATTGTGAGTTTTCTATATCAACTAAGAAAATCCTAAAAACATGGTGGTTGGAACCTAGCAAGTTTAGACATCAGTCAAATGGGATACACAAAACTAAAATGCCAAGGAAATCATACCAGATGTTAGTAGCCATGTGTTTTAGGTTATATGGGAGGGGGGTTGCAGAGTTTTTTCAAGGAACACTCGATATGGATGATTCATACATGTACAAATAAAGGGACAATTTTCAATTGGATAGACATTCTAGCCCTATCTATCATAGAAATATCAGCAAAGCAAAATACACAACTAGAGGGGAGTATCCAGAGCTCTACATGGCATCATACTTGATAGATGACATTTGCACAAGATGTGAATTTCAAGAGTTAGCATGGAGATGTTATTTTTCTCATGATATCATGCTTATTCATATCTATTGCAAATCATTGTGGGAGGTAGGATACAAAGGCATGTACACGTGAATTACAAAGCACTTAAATGCATAAATCTATTAAAAGCCCTTAGGTACAAATCCACCCTTTATGTCTAATAAGGTGAGAGAACAATTACAATACGTAGCTAACTGGTTTATTGTTGGTGATTCAACATTTATCAAGGCATTTGTAGCATATAAAGATCCCCATGAATTTCCCTTATTTGTCACAGAAAATGTAGTGCTGCGGGAGGTAGAATACTAGTTCACAATGAGGTTAAATAACATATTGCTAAAAACTAAAAAATCCCCATGGCCTATGTTCCCATTATATATAGGAGCATATTGTGTGAAAATATTTAAGGAAGTAGAGTATGAAGCCAAAGAGATTGAATGCCTAAAATTTTGTGTACTTAGGTACAATAGATATGATTTGAGAGATATTTCCACTCGACATTGAAGAGTAATCAATTTTGGATGGTCATACACTCCAGTAATTGATGAAGATGAAGAAAAGGTAAAAAAATGTCTTTAATGCAAACAAAATATTGGAAGCATATAAAGGAATAGGCACCTCCCAGTATACAAATAACTTTTAATCCTCAAAAAAAGAGTCACAAGAAAGTATGGACCCCGAGAAAAAGAAGGAAATAGGAAGTGGGAGATGGAAGCAAGGAGGGAGAAACTAAAGAAGCAACATGATGAAAAGGTATCCAAAAGTAAAGTAGAGGAGGAAGCCAAAAATAAAGAAGAAGAGGCCAAGAATAAGGCAGAGGAAGAGGCAAAGAAAACAGAAGAAAAATATAAGTAAGAAGCAAGAAGCAACAAAGAAGAAAAAGGAAGAGGCAAGGAAAAAGAAAGAAGAGGAAGCAAAAAGGAAAAGGGAGGAAGAAATGAAAAGAAATAAAGAAGAAAAATTGAAAAATAAACAAGAAGAATAAATAGAGAAAAATAAAGAAGAAGAAGAAGAAAAGAAGAAAGAAGAAGAGGAAATGGTAAGGAAAATCGAAGAAGAAAGAATTGGCAAAGAAATAGCAGAAGTAAGTAGATTAAGTCAGGTTTAACTAGCTAACACAACATGAGGAACAAATCTTGATACCTAATATAAATGTTGATCCTCCCACACCTATCACTGTTGGACATTTCCCACTTACAAAAATGGGTGTTACCTTTGAGGAGGAGGATTGAGCATTGGATCTTTCAAGTTTTAGATTTGATTAACTCAAGAACAATATCTCTTAATAAAGACAAAAGTATTTGGGAAAGAAACCAAGCAAGTCCATATCAGTTACTATGGAGAACCACATAGTGATTGATATCACTGCCAATACTATAACAATTGCATCTGTGGGATATGTATTCTCTGACACAACTGAGAAGAATGTAAAATGTCAAGTAAAGGAAGTAAAAGAGTGAAAAGAGAACATGGTTACTACATAATAAGAAAATGACAAGCTACGTGAAGAAAACAAAACTTTGTCAATGACAAGCACCCATAAGGAATATTTTCAAGCAAAAGTCTTGGATGAGATAAAGGAGGTGGAAGATGTCATGAAATAGGTCTACGATGAAATGATTGTGCTACATAAAGAAATTTCCCCATTGTCAGATATACAAGAAGATAAAAAGGTAAGGGGAGCATTGACAATGTAGGCCTTCACAAAAGTAGATTGCATATATGGATAGAGCATCGAATATTTGGATTGACCAATAAATTTTTTTATTTTTAACTAGGGCAATGATAGAAGAATTTTTCTCATACAAATAACCATTTCAAAAATTCATTAGAATTAATATTCCACATTATTAGGTAGCTATAAGAAATTGATTCATAATCATGAAAGAGAAAAAATAAATCACAGTAGAAACACAAGTAGTAATCAAAAAAACATGAGACAAGAGACACATAAATTAGGCTTGAGGCCAGGGACAACCCCACAAGGGGAAAACCCAAAAAATGCTTCCTTATTCGAGAGAGTAGGGTGGGGGGGGGGGGGGGGGGGAGAGAAAAACAGAGAGATACAATAGTACATCACAGGAATCATCAAGATAATATTCAAAACCTATACATAAGAATAGACATTCCAAGCCAAGACCCATATACCTCTTCTCAGATTTTCAGCCTTCTTATCTTCCTAAAATTTGTCCTCTTTTCCCTTCATAGAACTTGTTAGATAAGAGTTGCACAAGACAAGTTTGATGTGTCAAACTGAGTAGAAACCCTCTCCTTTATATATACTTCAAAGAGGGGCCAAATGGGTGACTTATGGGTGCCCAATCGACTTGAAAAACCATGAGGTTGACATAAATATTTTGGAGGGAAAATTCAAATTAAAATTTGCAATTTAATTTCCTTTTTCTTCCTTTATACTTTCTTTGATGGGAATGTTGACCATGGCTATAATTTTCAATAGAAATACAAATAAAATATCAAATGAGCACAAAGAGGGACAAAGTAAGAATTAGAATCTCGGTGCAATCACATAATACGTTGACTAGAGATATGACTAGATCAATAGATGCATATCAAAAGTTGCATAGTGAATTGGAGTCCCTGGATATGGTAAAAAATTACCTTCCATTGGTGAATTA
This sequence comes from Pinus taeda, assembly GCA_000404065.3. Classification (NCBI taxonomy): domain Eukaryota; kingdom Viridiplantae; phylum Streptophyta; class Pinopsida; order Pinales; family Pinaceae; genus Pinus; species Pinus taeda. The sequence continues at coordinate 32,276 of APFE031241672.1, read as the reverse complement.
GGAGTTATAAGGCCAGAAGAAGATGTTTGGTAGGAAATCTATTAGATGTTAGATGAAATGAAGCACATTGTTACCCAATATGCAATGAAGCAAGTTGTTACAAAGTTGCATACAATGTTGTCAATGCTTTTGGGATGGTTACAGAAAGACACAAAGATCTCATTTCCATATGCTCTTGAATGCGAAATGAGGTTCAATGGAGAGATATAAAAAAATTTCATTTATGTCGCCTTTGAGTGCAAAGGCTGGTATATATAATCGACATAAGAGCTACACATTGAGGCTCTATACTTGACCATCATGGGCCTAGTTCCATGAAAGAAATTTGTATTTTGAATTCCATGTAATTTGTAAATAAATTTATTTTGAAATTAAAAGAATAATAGAATTTAGAAATGAAAATTCATGTAGGAGTTGAAGACTCAAGAGTCATGAGGAAAGTTGAAAGGTCAAATGAGGTGAAGAGTCACCCAATTTTTATATAAAGATACCCTCATGGCTAGTTAGAAGGGACTTTAGTTTTTAGACTATTTGAGCACTTTGTAGAGAAAAGCTAGTACATTATTTTGAGAGATCAAGTGATGGCTTGTATTTCCACTATTGGATCTCATGCATGATTAGTGCAATGGTGTATTGAAAATTTCAAATTATTTTGAGAAGCTTTTTGAGCCATGACCAACAAATTCACTCACATATTTTTGAGCATCATAAGAATTATCTTGTGGTGATTAAATGGTATGTGATTTTCAATCATGTGTCGAAAATACGTGAACTATTTCATTGATTTAAGGTTCATATCTTATTGAGGTTTATTATTTATTTATGATTGCATAATCATTTTTAGTTGGTAACTAATTCATAATTGATAATATTTCCTTTATATTCATGCATCTTAATTGAAGTTTTATTACAATATTTATTTAAGATTCATGCGCTTTTACTTTAGTTGATGAGATATTGTTTATATATTGTTCTTAAAGTATTGAATAAACTTCTCTAACTTGTTCTTTATCAAAGGTTTTATCAAGTTTCTTTATTCCTTCTTGTCTCATCCAAAACTTTTTTCAAACCATGGTGTCTGTCGGGTCCACATACCATATGAGACTCCTATCCCAAATGGTGTAAGGTCTAACTGGAATTTTGCATCAGGGAGATCCCATTTACATTGGTGGTACATTTTGGCCCATCAATAGTTTTAGCACTAGGAGGAGGGCCACCATTGTATGGCTGGAAGACTCCCTCATTCTCATCCTGAAGTATCTGAGCAAGGTAGAAATTAACCGAGTTCCCCTCCACCTAACCCCCCTCCAATTTTTGAAAATCCCAAGTTTGAAGAGAAACCCCCTCCCAATAGTCCCTAGTGCATGTTTAAGGTAACTCAAGAGGAGATGAGATCTCTTAGACCTTTTACCCAAGAATACGCTAGGAAGCTTGAGATTCTCCCGATCACTCCTATCTTTCCTCATAATCATACAAGTAGAGGACAAACAACTCATTGTGGAGTGCTAGTTGCTTCTATTGAAGATTTGGTTAACACTTCTTTAATTGATTTGGAAGAATTAGTAGAAAGGCATTCCAATGAAGAAGATGAAGGGCCATCAAATTGTGAAAATTTAGAAGGTCTAATAACTGGTGAAAACTTGGAAGGACTGGTAATTGATTAAAATCTTCAATTTGAGAATAAAGGTACTAACTCTGAAAGTGACAAAGAAAATTTGAACAATGATATGGTTGGAAATCAACAACTAGAATGGATGGCACAAGGGGTATTAAATATTTTGGGTGTTCTACATCTCTTACCTCACCATCCATACAAGTTTCTTATAGAGTTTGATCAATAAAAGCCCATTACTATGAAAGACAATATTAAAAACTTTTACTTATCATTGAGATTAATGGATGTTTGATACAAATATGTGGCTTGTAGATTATTTCCTTATACGTTTGAGAATAAAGCTACAACCCGGTGTTTCTGGGAAAACTAGTGTCCATTCAGAGCTGCTAGTCCCACTAAAACAGGTAGCTATCTTAGAAACAAACAATTCAAAGTTACTTGTGTTTTCCTTTATGAGAGATAGATGAGAGAGAAGAAGAGAGTACCAACCTCAGTCTTTCGCTTGGCTCCTTTCTTGTTTCCTCTCTCCTTTGATAGAGCTTTCACCACTCTTTTCTCACTTGTCCCACTTCAAAGAACACTTGTAGAGTCAAAGCAGCAAAATACCATCAAAGCATAGAGATCTATAACCATAAACAATATAGGATTAGATGTACCTTAACCATACAAATGCATACAAAATACAAGATTCAGAGATATACAAATATATGGAGGAAAACTCAAATAGATTTATTGATAGAAGTAGTAGAATAGAGGATTACAACCCAGCTGTCTGATCCAGTGCCATCCTCCCAACATGAAATCCCTCTTCACCTCTGGATCTCTAGGATGAGGGATCCATATATAGATATTTGTAGGGGGGTGAGTCAGCTTCTGGGATTTTGATTAGTGTCATTTCTCTGATAATTCTTGGTTCCACTTGGAGATTCCATGATCTCTTACTCATCCCTGGGTGAATTCAGAGAGGCAAGTGTCAAATGAGCAGTTTGTAGAAGACTCTATGGGTTTCCACCTAGAAAAATGGCTCTGCCATTTGTCTACTCTCACTCATTGCACCCTAAAGAAGGGAGTTTTAGTATGAATCACACCCTCTGCTTGTAACAGATTAGATGCATTGCACGCTCAGCATGGAGCAGTCTGTATGGTCCAATTTTGACTAGTTCTGAGCAATTTTTCAGGGAGAACTTCTGGGAAATGATGTAATCAGTTGACATTGATCCTTTAGGGTATGAAACAACACTTTTAGGGATTTATAAGCCCTTGGTTTATGGATATATGTGATTGGGGTTGTAGTGCTCAAATATGTCTATAACAGCTGCTCCCTAAAGCATGAGGTCGTAAATCTTCTGATGTCGGGTGAAATGCTTTATCATGAGGATCCGAGGTTTTTCAAACTAGAAGGTGACTTGTAATAAGATACAATACAATACATTATCTTCATATTATTTTCATGATCTAGCTGAGGTGGGCATTCCCATGCTCAGCTTTATAAATTCATTTTCATGTACATAGGACAGACAATCGTCTGCATGGAAGACTGATGATTCTGGTAGATCCATCATCCCTTAGCTTGGATGATTATCTATGTAGCTATGGATTACATTTTATGTCTTTATTTTTCCTAAATATATCGCAGCCTGGATGGGTGAAACTAGATCTGCGGTCTTCAAACTTGTTCAATCTTCTTCCAAAGTACAAGTTGATCCATGTGAAAAGATGTTCTGATGTCAAACATGGAAAGACATTGCCTGATTACTAGCCAATGATGAAAGCTGTTAACAGGCGTGAGAGAAATGTAGGTTTTAACCCCGTAAAGAAATTACCTGCATACGTATTCTAAATCACATGAAAAAATAAAAATGCGAGAGCATAACACATAAAACACATATACACAGAGATTTCCCACTAGATCTCAAAACCAAGACTACTAGCTTGATTTTTCATTATATTCCTTTCAATGTTACAATACATATTTATACATGCCGAAGCATCCAATACCATGGACCAAAAACCATCGCGTCCAAAACCATGG